>JARHVA010003941.1:165000-240000 GCA_037957365.1 Torreya grandis | reverse complement strand
TAGTATAAGAGGGCTCACAATGACCATTTCAATTCTGATAAAAATAATGTAGGGAAATAACCATAATTCCCTTATTTTATTATGGATGCCCATGACAATGCTAAATTTTTTGGGCATTACAGACTCATGTAATTTTTCATAAACTACTAGGTATAGGTAATTACATATGTTGTAAGTATTTTGATATATAGGCATATATCTTGTCAAAAAAACATGAACTAGGGTTTTTGAATGTGTTTACCATTTATGAAAATTAATGGTATAAAATTAAAATGAGTCACACCAAGAACTAATTGAAAAAGTGAATAGAGTACAAAACCAAGATCACCAAACCAATATTAACTCACATTAGACAAAATGTGACAACACAATGATATAGTTCACATTATGAGACAAATTAGATTGAAAGTATTCTATCATACTCTCTCACTATCTACCCATAAATGATATGGGGATGGGAATGAATTTATAGAGAATTAAGGATCTCATAAATGCGTTTAGTTTGACTAGAATAAAAAATACAAGTGATTGCATAAAGTCCATGTTGGTGTGCAATTTGGACATCAGTGAAAGTTCCATTTTGAAATACCATTATTATAAGACATAGGGAAATTAACCTAAGTAAAATAAATCACTAATGTGCAATTATAAATTTACACAAACCCCCCGTGTAAAAAAAGATAAGGCTAAACCTATATAATGGGTCTTTCCACTAGCCCTGATGAGGTACACATGTACAAGAAAATAAAATAATGATATGAAATAGAGGTGTGCCACAAGTATCACCTATTAAGTAGTAAAATAAAATAAAATATCTACCAAAAATAGTGATATGTTCCTCAATGATATCTCTAAAAAATATTACACAACACCCTTATTGATGCTAATTTTAGTGAGGTGGATGAAAAATCTCTAGAATTTCAATAATGGTGATGGAAAAACTATTTCATGGTGCCAAAAATAAAAAAAATATAATAAAATGGAATAAAAGAAGAAGATAAACTATAAATATCTCACTAATATTGGTAATAAACCCATTGCATGGATCTAAAAGACACTAAATAAATCAAACAAATGTTGGGGACACTAGAAATTGCTCACCAAAAGGAGTAGTCTATCTATCAAATAACCAATCATAAGATGAGATTTTTTTTAGGAAGAAAGTTTATAGGTAGTAATAATATTGTGTAGAGTTTATATTTGGATAGTAGAAGAACCATGCTAGTATATTTAATGCAAGAAGTGCTGATGACATCGCCATAACTAGTCATTAATCTATCCTAAATAAGCACAGATGGATGAAGAAAATGTTTGCAAGTGATTTTGTGCCATGAACATAAATAGTGTATGTAAGGAAATGTGTGGAATATATTTATGACTCTCATGTCTATATGAATTTTATAACATTTCAGGATTATATTTCCTAATATATGAATTCTTATGTCTCTCATGCATGAGTGAAGGGCAAGGTGTTGTAAGCCTTATAGAATAAATCTCAGTTCTCAAATGCCTAGATGAAGGGTTAGATATATCAATCCTAAAAAAATATAAATATGACTTAGGAATCTTATTCCTTATTATGGTATCTAATGAATGTTTTGGTACAATATAAATGTCTCACTCAATGTCCCCTAAAAGTGTATAGTAAATAAAAACTAGTTTAGAGTTCATAAAAAGTCGCCCAGAAGAAGTGGAAGAACATGTTCAATAGATAATTACATGGATATAAATATAGTGAAAATTATAGATCCAAAACATAATTACATATTTGTGCACACAAAATTGATAGTGTGCTTCTCAAATGAGGTGAACACATCAAAATTTTGATTAAAAAAAGTGTTGATTAAAACAAAGGAAACCATAAGTGTAGTAATATGACAAGATGACTCATGGTCTATCATATCACAATCAAAAATATAATAAAAGGGATGTGTGCCTATGCCAAAAATATATGTTTAATGTGAAATAGGTTTAGCAGTAGTGGGATCCACATGATTAGATTATAACTACAAGATTACAACATTGAATTTTTAATTGTGAATAAGTGAGTCGTATTCTATAAGTTTTGAGAGGACGAATGAATTTTTTATTTAAGGTCCCTATTTTCTTATATATATGTAATAATACATTTATGAATTTAATAAACTTTAGATAATAACATTTCACTCTTAGCTTACAAGTTATTATTTTATTGCATCAAGGCACAAAGCCATTGTAAGTAATAAAACAATGACAAGGTGCTAAGAAAGAGGCCTTGAAGGAGTATAAAAATAATAAGGCAAGGTAATAATAAATGTATCTTGAAGGAGATTTGTCACAAAGCAAAATTATATCAAAATATAAATGTACAAGTACAAGGATAGAGCATGAACCATAAGTGTGCTAAAAAAGGGACAATGAACAATCCTAAAGAGTGTCGTGTCTACCCCAAAAAAATAGTAATTAGAATATTATAAGGAGTGAAATGATAAAATAATTCTCTTGATCAAATTATCATTATGTGGTTTGAAAATAATTTTCCCTACTTATAATTTGAGTTAAAGATGGGAAATTTAAAAAAAATCCATTTCTATATAATATGACTCAATTTTAGTTACAACTATGGATTGTGCATTAAAAATTTAAATTTTTAGAAGAAAACAACTTAAAAGGTGTACCCTGAGTGTGGAGAAAAGTACCTAGAAATTTGGATGATGTTCAATTGCCAATAAAGCCTATGTAAATATGTAAAAAATTAAGTAAAGTAATAATAAAATGAATATAATACACATAAGAGGTCATACATAGATATGTAATGCAATAATAATCACATCCTAATACTAAGTAATGCCTAAGCTATTGTAAAAACAACACAAAGGTGTTAAAAAATCACTAGATGGTGAGGGGTTTGACAAAATGAAAAATATACTAGCATGGAAGTGAAATTCATGAAATTATCATGTTGACATGGAAAAGGTACTAGATTAGATGAAAAAACAATTTTAATTGTGGGGAATATGTGTGGAGGTATAACCACTTGCTAGACCATGTCCGCATGATAATATTCATCAATTGGAAAATTCCCATTAAAAATGGTTTTTAATGTAAAATAAGAGATTGGGGGCTTGAACTTGTGGCCTCCCCTCATCTAAAGACATAACAAAAATTTACTAACAATTATTCCATGCAAAAATTCAATAATACAATTAGAAAATATATATATTTTAATTATTACTAGTGAAATTCATATGTATAGAAAATAATTTTCATGAATCAAACCATGGGCTTCATAAAAGGGGTTTTTTAATTTCAATTAGCCATCATATCATGCAAACCATTCAAACACAAACATGAAAAAAATTGTTTTTTTTCCATAAATGTTGATTTATGAAGTCAATGATGGTGGATTTTTTAGGTGACCATGAGTTGTGGAAGATAATAAATGTGACAAAAAAAAGTCCACAAATGTGGTGGTGGGTGGCTACCCATGTTGAAAACTACATAAATGGTGTAGGTCGGCTAAAAATGTTGAATATATCTACTTCCAATGTGTCAATAATGAATAAAACATTAATGTTAATTCAGATATTAATTCCCATGCCAATGCCTAATAAAATTGTGCAATGGTTGGCATTGGATGAAATTTTAGGAAAAAAGGGGAAATTAGGTTTGATTAATAATGTAAATGCTATGTTAACAATGCCATTAAAAAATGAAATGACAATACCATTACAGATGGTAGTTATGAGAGGATCCATAGGTGGGAAGAGGTGTGATGGTCTCAAGTTAATCATGAGAGATAAATTTGGTGTTCAGGATCACACAAAAAGATATGAAACAACACAACTATATATGGTGGTAGTGGAGGCTAAAAGTATAGGGATGGTGGAGTGGCATTAGGGGATGTTATTAATGGAAAGAGGAACATGAATTCAAGTAATGATAATAGGGAATGAAATATTAGGACATGATTTGAGCAATAATCTCCATGTGGGTGGAGGAAAATTAACATATTTTAGGTGGAGGGAAAGGCATAACATGTATATGAGAGGAGACTATGAGGTCAGGGTTGGGTAAGGAGTGGGGACAAGGAGGTGGAATGGGAGGATGGTTGTGATATATATGGGGAGGATGATAGTGAGGGAAGTAGTGGATGTGGTGGGAAGAGCCAAGGGTGGAGGAGGTGGGATGGTTCATGGTCATTTAAACCATAAAGAAGAGGCTGGGGGTAAATATGGCCCTTGATCTTATAAAATATTTGATTTTTTAATATATAATTTAAGAAAATAAGCCACTCCATATGCATTAATATAATCAAATTTCAAAAAATGCATAATTTTATAGAAATTAATTATCAACATGCATAATTTATAGACACATCTAGAGCTACAAGTGACCATTTTGAGAAAAAAATGGCTAAAACACCTTTATCAGTTGCTATGTAAATTCTAATGAGGTTATATCTACTCCAAAAAACAAAAAAAAAAATAGTGAAGAAAACTAAATATGGATCTGGTACCATATTGAAAAAGTGCAAAGAGTCATGGCACAAGATCAACAAACCATGACTTATCACATTATACAAAATTTGACAACATAATATAATTCACATTATAATAAAAATAAGATTAATTTTTTATCCTATTTCTTATTTAACATGTGTTTAATAGGTATACAACTTAAGATATATATTTATATTGTAATATATAGCATTTAAGCATAAATAGGAATGTAAAGAAGCATTAATTGAAAATTATTGATAAGTGGCATATGCTAAAAGTAGTAATTAGAACCAAATATAAGATACTTATGTTTTTTGATTTCTATTTTATTGTTTTCATGTATATAATAATGGAAATTAGGATAATATATGACAATGATAGTTTAGGTTTAGGAACATAGTGTATGCCTATGTTTGTATAGGCATGACATCCCTAAACACTAATGCAGGTAGGTTGTGTCTATTGACTACAAAATTGTTCACTTTATGTCATTCCCATATTTTTTTTATGCTTATAGACATGATTACCACCATCTCACATGCAACCAAACCCTATAATCATAAGTGGGTATATGTATGTATCTCTCTCTCTCTCTCTATATATATATATATATGTATATATATGTATATATATATATGTATATATATATGTATATATATATATATATATATATATGCATATATATATATATATATATATATATATATATATATGGATACATATATAATTTTCTCATTAGTTGCTAAAGAAATATTTATCAATCTTGAGCTACTCAACAAGAGGTGAAAGATCCACCAATATTTAACCATGGATGCTTAAGAATTTATTCACTAGAATAATCACATGGTTATCACATCATTACATTAAGTTTTCCATCAGTTTAGACTCAATCCATCATTGACATAGTTAGGTGCCACATGGCCCCATTGGGTCTTTTCCATGCCAAAAATCATTGTAGTCTATAATCATGCCATATGACAAGATCATGAGCCTCCATCCCTAATTATGAATCCTAATACCTCTAATATTCTAACTACTAGGATGCTACCACACACATCAAGTCCTTTGACCCTCAAAAGCATTAAAGGGTTCTTCAGGGACTCTGAAGCCCCTAAGGTTCTAATTCCCTAAGATGCTACCACATGTCAACATCACAAGACTCTAATTCCCTCAAACCTACAAAATCTCCCCAAGGTTTTGAATACCTAGGATGATAGCACTTGGTATCATCATGGAACCCCAAAGGCATTAGGGGATAACTACCTCATATATATGCATCGACCTCACTCACTCCTCAAACTATCAGGATGATGCCACATGACATCATTCAACCAAATTTTAAAATTAAAAACTAGCCAAGGAAAAATTAGATAAGGCAAGAATCTATTTAAAAATCCAAAGAAGTAAATGGCTATGGAAAAAATAAATACAAGGAGCAATCTACATAACAAATTGACTAAGGCAAAAATGAAGTAAAATAAAGAGAATGATTAGATGAAGATATAATAGGCTATGGCAAGGATAAGCACACATGTTAGTGGATTTTTTCCATTAACACAACCAAAATTAAGTGTGTATCCCTAAAAAAACTCAACTAAGCTATAGAGGGATAACATTCACATATAATGATGAAAAAAATAAGGAAGCATCAAGGCCTAAAAGAATTTTTTGACACTAAACCAATGTTCCTATTGGTTTAGTCTACTAAAAGAACCATAAAGTTTAACCTAATAAAACATCTCTTGAGGAGTTTCTCAATACTCTTAGTTGACTAGTATTTTCATAAGGAGATAATGCTCAAAGCATTGACACTTAAACCAATTCTGTTACACCATAGATAAGAAACTAAGTGATAAATTTACTAAAATGTATATGATAAATTTACTAAAATGTATAAGTAGAGAATCATGGGTTGATATTAGAATCTTCTTCTTTCATTAATTAATCCTCTCAAGGGTATCTGCAATCAAACCTAAAGGGTTACATTGCATTATTATTTTAATACCAATAGATTCAAGCTCTATTAAACTTTTCTTTTATATTAGTTTGTCTTGTCATGGGAAAATTCTATAACATACAACTTTCTCAAAGGCTTCAATTGAGAAGCTCTTTCACAAGACATATCTTTTACTATAATTTCACCAATATTCATATTTATATAGTCAATCTATATTGATATTTTTAATAGCAATCACAAATGCATTGTATTTAATTTCTACCCATTCATTGTTAGGATTAATCCATTAAGATAAATCACAATAGAATATTAGAAGAGGCATAATGCATATTTAATAGTCTAACCTTAAGAAATATTTAAGTAAATCACACTATCATTTCATTAATAAATTCATATGGCCTAAGGATCTTCCCTTGCATTGATGAATCCCTTCCAAAAGGATCTACATTTAGAGTATACATCAATTAGTTACATCTTAGTTTAAATAAAGGTTTAAACATGTAGATAACATAATATTTATGCCTATAACTAGGTCATTACACAAAAGACTAGCTTCCACTAGATTATTACAATCAAACTAACTACAATTAACATTGTCAATGCATGAGATTTCTTATTTTTATTACATAAGCATGAAGTCAAAATCTAGGATGGATTTAATAATGGAATAAAAATCAATATTCAACAATTTTCCCTATCAACTCCAATGCACCTATAAGACATTTGAAGGAGGGCTCACCTCCCAACCTTTTTATATCATTAAGCTATTACTTTAGGCACACCCAAGATTGAGACTCCCATCTTTGAGAATTTTTACATCATGGTAAGGTAAAGTATAGGTATCTAAGGCAAGGGTGCCATAACACAGGGTATTGACCATGCACAAGCCTACAACCCTAATCCCAATTCTTATTGAAGGAGACTCCCTATCCCAAATACAAATTAGACAAGCATTCAAATGATTCTAAGAATTTCATAAATACAACCAATAAGCAAGTAATCACATCATAACATAGGCTTTATTCTATAATGGATAGCACTAGGGCACCTCACTTAGTTTCTTCTATCTAGTATTCATGGGAGGGTCAAGAAATCTACCACATACTTATCATGGGAGGGCTTAAAAACCTACCACCATGACATTCATGGGAGGATTAAGTAATCTGCCACCATGACCAACATGGGAGGGCTTAACAATCTACCACCATGAAATATATTACTCATAAAAATTCATTTCATACTGACACTACAACTATAAAACATTTCAACAAGAGAGATTCAACTTTTGAGTCAAACAAAGAGGGAAAAAAGTATCACCAAGGCCCTCAATTGAGTAAGAACTACATTGAGACCAATGCAAATCCATGGAAAACAAAAGAAAATAGACAAAATAAACCAAGTGGTCTTATTTGTCATAGAATAACATATCAAACAAATAGAAATGGAACTAATTTCATCAAAATAAAATAAGTTGCAAACAAGTATTTGGATGCCTACCTATTAACTTCAAGACCTATGGGGTATTATCCTCTAGTAGTCTAAAGGCTCATGTCTCTTAATTGTCTCTTCTAATTGCTTCCCTTCCTCCTCTTTTTATCTTATACTCAATATATTATTTTTGAATTAGCCAAAAGTCCCCTTTGTGGAGAGTTCCATTGACATATAGACATCCTTTTACATGTCCCTAATGGCATAGGGTGGCTTTTCATACTTTTGAAATTACTTCTTAGACTAACTTCCCTATTTTTTTATTAAGGTGTAGGTAATTAATAGTAAAATCTACCAATAAACCATTAGATATTCTAGATGTTGGTCTAATCAGACTAAAAGATCTTAAGGAGAGGAGACAAAAAGTTTAACCAACTAAAATTTAAATTTGGACACATAAGCCACATGATAAGGCTAAAAGAGAGGGATAATGGCATCAAGACAACCAAAACAAAAGTATGGGTTTTAGAAGTGTTTAATTTTTGAGTTAAGGTTGTTAGTGATGTAACCATGGTCAACATAGTCTCATTACTTCATTGGACATTCCTTATTCCTACACACTCGATGCACACATCAAATTTTTCTAACCTAATATCTGAAGGTATAAAATTTGATCAAATCATGAACACTCACTCAATTATAAGTATTCAAAATATCAAGGAATATAATTATTCACATAGATAGATTCACATAACATTATACACATGCATTTTCTAATTTACAATTTTAGAAGCAATGATTCAAATTTAATTAATCAACATATCACATGGCATAATCATATTATCAATTAAAACCTCACTTAAAGGAAATTCAAGATTTATAATTTCATAAGTATACAAATAAGACATGATTGATAACAAGGCTTTATCATGGTCTCAAAACATGATAAGTCTACTTAAAATCATTGCATGCCTTAGTTATACATGGATGATAACATAAATATAAAATCATGATCAGATAATCAATAATCTCATAGTCATCAATTATCAAAGATGAAAACTATATAAAATAGGGGCCTTATAACCCCCTCCCCTTATGCAAACTTCCTCCTAGAAGTAATTAAAAGAGGTGAGGGTACCAAAACCTCAATGGTGTTGTATCTTCCCATGTATTTATTGATTCATCATATTTTCTCCACTAGACCTTGACCTAGTCTAACTCTCTACCTATTAGGAAAATGTCCTCTACACTATAATCCTCATGATCTCAAAAACTAAGGCTCCATTGGTATCAATTTATAAGGACATCAAATATAGTACTTGAGTAATGTTAGGTACATATTGATGCAAAACTAAGACATGAACTACATTGTGAACATGAGATAGGCTGGGTGGTAACGCTAGTTGGTAGTATATTAGGTCAATGTTATCCAATATCTCAAATGGCCCTACAAAATAAAGTTCTAACTCTAAAACTTTTTCATAATGAATAAGGCTCTTTTTTTGTCTTACTCTCAAGATTACCTTATAGTGAACATTGAATGTCAATCAATCCTCTTTGTATCATCATAGTTATTTTTTTAGTCCTTATAAATCTCAATGTTCCATCAAATATTAACTACATGTTGGTCCATGTCTTATAACATATCAATACCAATCACAACTTTATCCTCAATTTTATCCCAACTAAGTGGGGTTCTACAAGCTCTACCATACAAATCTTGGAATCATGCCATCTTAATTGTCCAATGATAGTTGTTGTTATAAGAAAAGTTAATGAGATACAAATAATTATCCAAATAGGACTTTTATTTCATAACCAACATGTCCTTAAAGACATGATCAACTCTCTTAGTATATTTATATATCTCAGGATGGTAGGAAGTAATGAAATTGAGCTACGTGACTAATACCTTCTATAAATATGTCTAAAAGTGTGATGTGTAAATTAGATCTCTATCTGAGATGATATTATGGGGAATCATATCAACATAAAAGTGGAATTTTATGTAGTATTTATCATAGAAAAGTGAGCTACTTTACTCAGCTTATCCACAGTGACCATGATTGCATCATGATGGTATGATAAGGTAGGTAAGCATACAATGAAATCCATGTAGATAGTATCCCATTTTAGTTTTAGTATCTCATGAGGATATAATAATATTTTTGAATGTTGATACTCTACCTTGAACCTCTAGCATTCTAGGAAATGAGCTACAAAATTAGTAATGCCATACCTCAAATTAGTCCTATGATATAATTACCTTAACTTTGCATGCATCTTCTTAACCCCTAGGTGTACTTGGTAAGGAGCTTTATGTGACTCATATAAAATCAGCTCAAAAAATACACCCACTATAGGATACAACCTTTATAACACATAAGATAATATAGATCAAGAGAATACACTTCTCATTTACCTTTTAGATTCGAACTAGAATCCAACACCTGTCGCACTTCCTTATAGAGGTTATCCTTAAGAAATTACTGCAAAATCTAACTTCACAATTCTATACATAAGCTCATCACTTATAACTCATGATACCTCCTACTCAAGGCATCAACAACCACATTTCATCAAACAACTTTGAAGAGCATTAAGGATAGGCTGATTGAATAGGTGTTATAAACTCAAGTGGTCTATTTTCAGAACAAAGTGATGATTAATTAAGAAGTACCATCATATCAAACAAACATGAATGATATTTATGAATTTTATATCATGTGTAGGGTATTTTAACTCATAATATTAGATTTTTTGAGACTCATACACTATGAATATGCCTTCCTACATGAGTATAGTTCCTAACCCTACCTTTGATGCATCAATTCAAATGAAAAACTCCCTTATAGGATTAGATACAACCAAAATAGGAGCACTAGTGAGTCACTCTTTTATAAATCTAAACACTTACTCACACTATATTGATAATACAAACTTATTTCCCTTCCTCTAAAGTAAAGTAATGAATTCATAATGTGAGAAAAGTTCTCCACAGAAGTGTTAATAATATCCTACCAAACCCATGAAGCTACAAACCTTCACAATATTTGTGGGAATTAGACATCCATAATGGCATGAATTTTAGAGGGGTATGATAAAATAATCTCCGTTGAGATGATGTACCCAACGTATTATACCTATGATTCTATAAAAGCACACTTCTCTAAGTTTTCAAACAGCTAATTCTCTCTCAAAACCTACAAGACGTGTCTCAAATGGTACTCATGCTCTTCCCTATTTCATGAATATATAAATATGTCATCAAGAAATACCAACAAAAAATGGTCCAATTAAGTGAGAAACACTTTATTCATGAGTATCATGACATTGTTGGGGAATTAGTTAAACCAAATGGTACAAATGTAAACTCATAATTCCCATATCACATTCAAAATGTCATTTTGTAAATATCTACCTCTATAATACATAACTGATGGTATCTAGATTTCAAGCCTATATTGGAGAGTGCCTTGGATCCTCACATTTGATCAAACAAGTCATCAATCCTAGGTAAGGGATATTTATTACTAATCATTACCTTGTTCAACTAGAAATAATCAATGCATAAATGAAAGGATCCATCCTTATTCTTCATAAAGATGAGTAGTGCTCCCCATGAAAACACATCGAGATGAATTGAACATTTCTCAAAGATTTTCTCAAGTTGCATCTTAAGTTCACATAACTTTGGTATGGTCATTTGATATGGTACTTTTGATATGGGATCAACCTCTGGTATAAGGTTAATTTGAAAATCAATCTCTCTTAGAAGGGGCATACCAGGAAAACCATTAAGAAACACATTACGGAAATATAAAAGAATGGGATGCTCATACAAAGAATCCTTATCTAACTCATTCAACCTATCACTCACCATGATAGCAAACATTTGACAAACCTTCTATATGCTCTGCTTTATATGTATTACAAAAATCATATGAAGTGAAATAAGTCTCTTGGCACTAGATATCACCCTAAGAGTCCCAAGTTCATCAAAACACTTGATAACCTTTTCATGGAAATCCAACTTGGATTTATGATCTATAATCTAATACATTCCTAAAACAACCCTACAGGTGCCTAAAGGTATAATACACAAGTCTATCATGCTAGAAAAGACACCAAAGTCTAGAACATAACTTCTTACCAAGGAGATGGTGGATATCTTGGACCCTATGGCCAACTCTACTACCTAAATCTCTAACTACCTAGTAGCCACCAACCCACAATGGTCCATGATAAAAGGGGAAATAAAGAAGTCTAAATATCTAGAATTAGATAATACTATTATAGAAACTCCATTAATCATACATGTGGTAATTATGACCATTACCTAATGTTTTACTTGGTGATCATCCACCTATACAAAGATCCTATGTCCTCAACCCAAATCACCCACTATTTAATTTGACATTAGAGCCTTATACCTATTAGTATTTGATGGTCCTAGATGTAAATCATAAGCATAGTGATCAGGGGATCTGCATGTAAAAAACTCACATCAGTACTGGTCTTGCCCTGAAGGAGCTCTAATTGATCTCTGATTAATTGATATTATCAACCATGATGGTCTCACCTATATTAACTACTAAATATATATAGGTCTAGTCTATTTACAGTCTTAAGGTCTAGCATCATTCTACCCATGGTGGTATTTGTCATACCAATCTCTATTTCAGCCATGGATAGAATGATTACTCTCTTATTTCTACTGCTATTGAGGGGGTCTAGAGTCAGATTGGGTCAGGATCTAACCTATGTTAGGTGTAGTTTATGCACCCTATGAACTTTAGTCATGTTGTGATTTCATCTTACCCCAAAATATCTCTTAGGAATCTTGAGTCTTTCCCCATGGCTCCTTATCCAAGTAGGCATTTTCTATTGTGGTTGCTAAGGTCATGGGAGCTAGAATGTGTACTATACCAACCAACTCCAAATTTTGGCCTCTAATGAGCCTATTTACCTAGACAGTCTCATCTATGTATCCTATACATATTTCATCAAGTTAAGAAAATAACACTCATATTGTGCCATTGTGCCACTTCCCTATCTTAGATCATGAAACTTATCTAATTTATTCTAAACATAATGAGGGGATAGATAGCATTTTCCAAAATATTTCTTAAATAGTTCATAAGTGACAGAAGTAAGTTTCAAATGGATATTTTAATCCTCTCCTTCCCAACACATCTTAGTTGCATCTCTAATTAGATGGGTTCCAAGATAGGCTTTCTCATTGGTATCACAATCACATAAAGTATAAAACATCCTTGCATACTATCTAATCAAGCCTCTACTACAAATCCATCTTGAGTAGCATAAAAATTGGGAGGATAAAGTCTAATGAAGTCCTTAACCAAGTTTCTAAATGTAGGCCTAGGAGGGCAATCTAAGTCTCATCATTCTCGGTGCACACCTTGGTGATGTAACTCACCTCTATCACCCTCTAAATGATTATAATAAGGACTACAGGACTTCTATCTTTCAATTAATTTATACTCACCCTAATAATGTTTTGGAGAGTTTCCTCTTAGCCTTATGGTTTTCTATTGGCTATCTTTCTTGTAGGACATCACACATCTTTTTCATGGCCAAAAGAAATTAGGGTATTATATTAAAAGGGCCTAGTTGATTGGGAGGCTCATATTCACTAATATGATCGTCATCATGATGTGGTTGATGTCCTCTTCTCATCTTAAAAAATAATAAGATGATTATCATATCTCATACAAAATTTATAAAACCATAATGTAAAAACTAAATACCCAAAGCTCTTAGTGTAGTAACCTAGGCTCTGATACCAAAATGTCATGCCCATATTTTTTTATGCTTATAGACATGACTACCACCATCTCACATTAAACTGGACCCTATAATAATAAGTGGATATATATATATATATATATATCTAATTTTATCATCAAATATTAAATAAATATTTACTAGTCATGTGCTACTATATAAGTGGTTAAAGAACAACCAATGTTCAGCCATGGATGCTTAAGAATTTATTCACTAGCATAAGCCTATGGTTATTGTGTCAAGATGTTAATTTGACCATAAATTTAGACTCAATCCATAAATGAAATAGTTGGGTGCCATTTGGTACCATTGGGTATTATCTATGCCAAAATTCACCATCATCCACGATCATGCCATATGACAAGATCACAAGCCTCAGGCCCTAATTCTAAATTTAAACCCTATAAGATTTTGAGTACCAAGATGATGCCACTTGGTAGCATCTCAGGACCTTAGGCCTTCAACGGAATTAATGGACTCCTTGTGCACTCAAAATTCCCTAAGGTTATGAATCCTTGGGATGGTTCCACATGTTATCATCATGGGACTCTTAGTCCATCAAACCTATAAAACCCCTCAAGGTTCGAGCCCCTCAGATGCTTCCACTTGGAAACATCATGAAACCCTGTAGGTATTAGGGGATTAACTGCCTTGTCAACTCTTTCCAACCTTGATGACTCCCCAAACCATTGGGATGATGTTGAATGACATCATTTAACTAATTTTTAAAATCAAAAAATATCTAAGGAAAAATTAGTTAAGGAAAGAATTGATTGAAAAATCCAAAGCAATAAATGGTTAAGGTAAGAATAAATACAAGGAGAAATCAATATAAACAATTAAGTTAAAAACAAAGATAAATAAAGAGAATGATTTTAAGAATGTGAATTAGGATAAATTAAGGATAAATATGCTTATTAGTGGACTACTACCATTAACATGACTAAAAACCTATATCCCTCAGAAGAACTCAACCAAGCTATAGAGGGTCGATGTTCACATAAAATAATGAAAAGAAAATAAGGAGGCTTCAATGCCTAAATTTATTTATCAATACTATACCAATATTCCCATTGGTCTAGCCTACCAATAAAACCATAAGGTAAGTTTAACCTAATTAAACATCTCTTAAGGAGTTGTTTAATACTATGAGTCAACTAGTCTTTTCATAAAGAGATAATACCCTTAGCATTGGCACTTAGACCAATTCTATTACACCATAGATAAGAAACCAAATGATGAATTTACTAAAATGTATAATTAAATAATCATGGGTTGGTCTTAGAATCCTCTTCTTTCATTAATTAATCTTTAGAAGGTGTCTATAGTCAAACCTAAAGGGTTACATTGAATTGTTATTTCAATATCAATAAAGACATGGTTCGTTAAAATGATCTTTTACACTAGTTTGTCGTATCACAAGAAAATTCTAAAATAGATGACTTACTCAAAATATTCAATTGATAAGCTCTTCTAGAAGACATATCTTTTACCAAAATTTCACCAATATTCAAATTTATACAATCAAGATATATTTTTATTTTCAACAAAAATAACATAGTAATTCTATTTAATTCTCATTGATACATTATTGGGCTTAATCCATTAAGATAAATCACAATAGAATATAATAAGAGAAACAATGTGTATTTAATATGTTGACACTAACAAATATTTAAGCAAATGAATCATGTTGTCATTTCATTAGTAAATTTATATACATAAGGAGATTCCCTTACATTGAGGAATCCCTTCCAAAATGATTTACATTCAGAGTACATATCAGCGAGTTACATCCCAATTTAAAGAAAGGTTTCAATAGGTAGATAACATAATATTTATGCCCATAACTAGGTCATTACATAAAAAATAGCTTCCACTAGGCTATTACAAATAGATTGATTATAATTAACATTGTCAATGTATGATATTTCATCTATTTATTACATATGCATGAGGCAAATCTCTGGGCCAAATTTAACAATGTAAAAATAATCAGTATTCAATAATGGTCCTTGTCTACTCAGATGTAACTACATTCCATTTGAAGGAGGGATCACCTCTTAATATTTTTCCATCATTAAGTTATTTCTCTAGGCAACCCTAATCTTGATACTCCCAGCTCCAAGCATGTTTAAATCATGGTAAGGGCAAGCATATGAATCTAAGTTAAGGGTGACATAACACAAGGGAATGACTATGCACAAAACTACATCCCTACTCCCATTTCTTACTCAAGGAGACCCCCAATCATAAATACAAATTAGACAAGCATTTAAATGAAGCTAAGCATTTCATAAATACAACCAGTAATCAAACAATCACATCATAACATAGGCTTGCTATTATAATGGATAGAATGAGGATACCTCACTCAGTTATTTCTAGTTAAGAGTCATTGGAGGGTTAATAAATCTACCACCATGCCTAACATGGGAGGGATTAACAATATACCACCATGACCTTCATGGGATGGTTAAACAATCTGTCAGCATGCCCAATATGGAAGGGCTTAACAATACTCCATCATGAAAGATATTTCTCATAGAATGTCACTTCACATTATCACTATAGCTATAAACTATTTCAACAAAAGAACTTCAACATTCAAATTAAACAAATATGAAATAAGTATCTCTAAGGCCCTAAAGTGGGAAATAACTACATTATATCTAATGCACATCCATAAATGGTTAAGGTAAGAATAAATACAAGGAGAAATCAATATAAACAATTGAGTAAGTTAAAAACAAAGATAAATAAAGAGAATGATTTTATGAATGTGAATTAGGATAAATTAAGGATAAATATGCTTATTAGTGGACTACTACCATTAACATGACTAAAAACCTATATCCCTCAGAAGAAATCAACCAAGCTATAGAGGGTCGATGTTCACATAAAATAATGAAAAGAAAATAAGGAGGCTTCAATGCCTAAATTTATTTATCAATACTATACCAATATTCCCATTGGTCTAGCCTACCAATAAAACCATAAGGTAAGTTTAACCTAATTAAACATCTCTTAAGGAGTTGTTTAATACTATGAGTCAACTAGTCTTTTCATAAAGAGATAAAACCCTTAGCATTGGCACTTAGACCAATTCTATTACACCATAGATAAGAAACCAAATGATGAATTTACTAAAATGTATAATTAAATAATCATGGGTTGGTCTTAGAATCCTACATTCCATTTGAAGGAGGGATCACCTCTTAATATTTTTCCATCATTAAGTTATTTCTCTAGGCAACCCTAATCTTGATACTCCCAGCTCCAAGCATGTTTAAATCATGGTAAGGGCAAGCATATGAATCTAAGTTAAGGGTGACATAACACAAGGGAATGACTATGCACAAAACTACATCCCTACTCCCATTTCTTACTCAAGGAGACCCCCAATCATAAATACAAATTAGACAAGCATTTAAATGAAGCTAAGCATTTCATAAATACAAAGGCTTGCTATTATAATGGATAGAATGAGGATACCTCACTTAGTTATTTCCAGTTAAGAGTCATTGGAGGGTTAATAAATCTACCACCATGCCTAACATGGGAGGGATTAACAATATACCACCATGACCTTCATGGGATGGTTAAATAATCTGTCAGCATGCCCAATATGGAAGGGCTTAACAATACTCCATCATGAAAGATATTTCTCATAGAATGTCACTTCACATTATCACTATAGCTATAAACTATTTCAACAAAAGAACTTCAACATTCAAATTAAACAAATATGAAATAAGTATCTCTAAGACCCTAAAGTGGGAAATAACTACATTATATCTAATGCACATCCATAAAAAAGATAAGGAACTAGACAGAATAAACCAAGTGGTTGTATTTGTCATAAAACAAAAAATTAATCAAATAAAAATAGAATTGATTTCATTAGAATAAAATAAGTTGTAAAAAAGTATTTGGAATCTAACCTATTAACTCCAAGACCTTTATGGAACTATCTTCCTACAGTCTAAAGGCTCATCTCTCTTAACCATCTCTTATACTCACTTCCCTTCTCTTTTTCTCTTATACTCAGTCTATTCTTTTCAAATTGGCCAAAATTCCCCATAGTGGAGAGTTCCAGTTCTGCATATAGATGTCCTAGAATTAATTAACAACCTCCATTCACCATTCCATTCCTCATTAAGTAACATTATTTTACACATCTATAATGGTACATGGTGGCTCTATAGACTTCTTCGATTTCTTCCTAGACTAACTTCCCTCTTTGTTTGGTTCAAAGCATAGGAAATTAATATAAATATCTTCTAATTAGCCACTGGATAGTATAGACATTGGTCTAATTGGGCTCCAAGATCTTAAGGTGAGGAGACAAAAAGTTTCATAAACCAAAATTAAAAATTAGCTTCCTAAGCCACATAGTAAGGTTGAAAGAGAGGGAAATTGGCATCTAGACAATCAATAAAAAATGATGGGTTCAAGAAGTGTTTAAAGTTTAAGGTAAGTCTATTAGTGATATAACCATCCTCATCGCAGTCTCATTCCTTCATTAACCCTTCCCTATTCTTGCACACTTGATGCACACATCAAATTCTTCTAACCTATTAGCCAAAGTTATATAATTTGATCAAAGTAGGAACACTCACTCAATTATAAGTAGTCAACATATCAAGGAATACAAGTAATCACATAGATAAATTCACATAATATTATACACATGCACTTTCTAATTTACAAGTTTATAATCAATGATTTGACATAATTTAATCAACATATCACATGGCATAATCAGATTCTTAATTACAACATCACATAAAGGAAATGCAAGTATTATACTTTCATAAGTAATCAAATAAGACATGATTGATAATAGGTCTTTCCTATGGTCTCAAAACATGATAAGTCTACTTAAAATCCTTGCATGCTTAGTTGTACATGGATAATAACATAAATATAGAATCATAATCAAATTAATAATAATCTCATAGTCATCAATTATAAAAAATAAGTATTGTACAAAATAGGGTCCTTACACTTTAAATATGAATAAACTATGACTACTCTATAGCCTACACCTGTATTTGTTAAGAGGGATGAAATATTTCAATTCCATTATTATTGTGAATAAAATTATATTTTCTCATCTTTCCTTAGAAACCCTAGGGGTACTTGTGAGAATTAGAATAATGAATAAAATATAAGTATAATGGTCTTAATTGATCTTAATCACCTATATTGATGATTGAATACTAATTATGTATCTATAAAATTTAAGGAGGGAATCAAGCCACACAGAGTTCTCCAACCTAGTGGGATTGTGAAATTATGCTCCTTCACTATATGTATGTATTTATAAATTTGTCTTTGATACTTGAAAATGTTAGATCTTAAATTTATTTAAAATGCTTTAGACTTGCCCTGTGACTGATCCTAGTGAATGTTCTTGAATTTGGGAAGAACAAAGATGTGTAATAGTATATAAGTGCTCAAATAGATAGTGTCAAGTTAGGAATAATGAATTAAATTTGATATATTTATAGTGAAACCTTTTGATAATTTAATTTAGCCAATTTATGAAACATGCAAGATGACCAAATGAGAATTATAAATTAGTCATTAAAATATGTAGGGATAAGGCCACACTAGGTAGATAGGTTTGTGGTAGTGGATCTATCTACATATCATATATTTTTCCTATAAAATTATAGGTAATTATCCAATGGTTGGAAGTGGTCTAAGAGTAATATAAATTAGTTTGAGCATTGACTTGGAGATTATTGTGTATTTTTAATAGAGAATGGAAGGGTTAAGAATGCACATGCACACACACACACATTCCTTAGAGAAATGTAAAATAAGAATCATTAATTTGGGCATAAGTCAAATGGTTCATGATGTGTCAAGAATTGACATTGTCATGTACCTGTGACCAAATTTAGGTATCTATAATTACAAGTAACTTGCCACAAACTCTTTTTATTCTACCCATAAATAAGAGTTTGATAGGACTACATTTATATATCCTAAAGACTCTCATAAATGAATGTAGTTGGGATAAAATCATAAATAAAATTGGATATATAAATATATGTGGTTTCATAAAGTCCATGTTGGTGTGAAAGGGAATTTAGTCCAAGTTACATTTAAAAATAGGATTATTAGAAAACTTGTGATCTAAGAATTTGACTCAAGAGAGAATGGTTAGTATGGTGTTAATTCCAAAATGAAAACAAAATGAGATAAACACACTAATAGCATAACATATCTAGGCCTAGACACTAGGGAGAGCTTAGTTAACAATCATGAATGAAACACACAACTAAAATCCAAAAGAAAACTCTTTTACCTTCCTTGGATGCTCTAAAATGTTTGTTGTGGTGGCTTGCTCAGCTTGTGCTCATGAAGTCCTTGGAAATGGAAGCTTGACAACCTCCATCTCTCCTTGGAACCTTTGTCTTATGGAGTGGATTGGCTTGGAATCAATTTGGAATTATAGCACTAGTTTCTTGAAGCTTTTTGGAACCAATCCTACATTATAACTATGCACTAATTAAGCTTAGAAATGATGTTGTGAGGCCTCTTATTTATAGATTTTTGGATTTGATCAGAATCAACCTCAACCATCCATCTCAAGATTGAGATGTGTGGTTGAGGATTAATTCAATTTTTGGAATTAATTTTGTAATTATCCTCATCATGGAATTGGAATAAGGGGCAATTAAGAGGCATGGAGGGCATCATGAAAGGCATTAATGAGGCATGGGAGGAATGAATCTTGATATTTGTGGCATTTATGGCCTAGAGATGTCTTCCCAAGAAATGAAGTCACTTGATGATGTAGATATTCAATATTCATTTCTAAAAAAAAAATTCAACAAGTTTCTATGGAATTATTAATCAGGCCTTGATTTGGGTTAATTAGCTCTTAAGCATGATTAAGCACTTTATGCACAAATTACTTAGATTGATCAAAATGCCTTGTTATTGGTCCTAAATTTGACTAGAGTGGAATTGGAAGTCATTATCAGATGCATTGGAACTATATTCCCATTTAAAATGCTACCATCAACAATTAATAAAGGCATGAGTCTTGTGTAAAAGATTTGATAGGAAAGAGTAGTCCAGAGCATGCAAGTGCAAATTTGGCATTTTGACTCGAAATAAATTGATCAAATTTAGTTAGCCCATAAATTGCATTACCCCATTTAGGGATACCCTAGCTAAAATGGGCACTTGAATATATCATTTTCACATCATTTTGCATATTTTAGTGTTTTTAGGCCAAATTGTGCATTTTGGGTAGAAATTGGTCAAAAGTCTGGTTGGAGGTTATCAACGACCAGTTTTAGGTATCTACAATTTGCTCTTATTTGGGAAGGCATTCCAAGCTATAATCATAATGACATCTTATCAAATAATTAAAAAGCCATGTATTCCTATAACTTTAATGATGATAAACTAGCTATATGATGCCCCCTTGAGGGAATGGTTGGCACAAGAAGGTTAGAAAATGGTCCCTCAAAAAGGAAGAAACAAAATGAGGGGACCAAAGAAAGGAAAGATGATGGGGTTAAAACACAAAGATATTGAAAAATTAGTTAAAATCATTGAGAATGTGAATGGGATAGTGTGCAATGATTTGTCCAAAGGTGGTTATAAGCATTGTACCCTGATAGTGGCAACATGGTATGATAACACAATGATTTAGCCAAAGGCGGTTATAATCATTGAGAAGATGGAGTTGCCCCAGTTAGGATAGATAAAAAAGATAATAACATGCCCTTGTATGATCCCAAAAAGTAAAGTGGTGACAACAAAATGATTTTCCTAAAGGTGGTTATAATCATTGAGAAATGCAAGTAGGATGGTGTGTAATGATTTTCCCATAGGCGGTTATAATCATTGGAGCTTGATTATGGAAAAAATGATAAAATTGGTCAAAGATGATGATAATTGAACACAGAGGGTAATGATGAATTGGAACAACCTACTAGTAAGGAGATGTTCATTCTAAATAATAAAGGTTGAACTTCTTTCATGATCAATTAATTTTTTTGGGATATGATTGGGAGTAGAATCAAGATGTCAGTGCCAAAGAGATGCTACCATTGTTGAATAGACTTCTTGAAGCTGAGGTTTTTTGTATCATGTGATGGTAGGCTTCATGATATAACACCATAAAGACTTGGCCAAAATATTCACAAGGACTAACTCTCATAATCTAATACTCAATAAAAAACAATGCACCAATGATAAAAACCATGATGACAATGTAAACATGTGAATAGGGATGGATTAAAGTGTAAGTGTGGACAAGGAATCACCAAATGAACACACATAAATTGAATCAAGGCAATAGTGTTGAAAGCAAATAAATAGGTAGACAAACAAACAAAATAAGTAAAAACAAATAAATAAACAATGCACTAAACAAATAAACTAAATGGGGGAATAGAAGAAAAGGAAGGGGGTGGTCGAGTTATCTCCATATGCACTAGGCAAGTGGATGCTACCTACATAGTTCTATGGATGTAATATCTAATAAAAAACTTTAGGCCAAATGTAGTTCTCTCAAGAAATGGGAAGAATATGATAACTAAGGAAAAAAAACACAATTGATGTGATACAAGAATAAGAATGGTCTTACAAAATGATAAGTGCATGAGAAAAAAAAGGCCAAGAAGGATGGAGAAACTAAGTGACAAGTAATTTGCTTGAAATTTAGTAAGGGTTCCTAGAATCCTTAAGGCAGATAAGTGGTCAATGTTTTTGTTCTTTTCTAACAATTTTTTGAAATGTTTTTCTAATTATTTAAATTATTTCAACTCAATCGAGAATGATGAGACACTAAATGGTTCAAACTCACAAAATGATGAGAGCATTCAAACTGATGTTACTCACAAAATAGTGAGAGTGTGGCTTAGGTTGCTCACAAAATAATGAGAGCGTGTCTTAGGTTACTCATAAAATGGTGAAAGCATGGCTTAGGTTACTCACAAAATGGTGAGAGCATGGCTTAAGTTTCTCAAAAAATGATGAGAGCATGGGTAAAAGGGGTGACTGAGCTGACCTCAACAAGTATTGAGTACTACCTACATAGTCCCAGAGTAGGACCTCAAGTCACTGTAGTTCCACCATTTCAATAAAGGAATTTGACTAGTACGAAAACCAATTCAAACAAAACAGGCACAGTTAGTAAAAAGGCACAACATGGTATAAGAAGTGGCAAGTTGGTACATCAAGGCTTAATATTTCCCTTAGTTTACCCATAGGTGGTTATAATTAGGACACAACAACATAGATCAATGGTACTAATTTTCCCAAAGGTGGTTATAATTAGTAGCAAGACTAGTGGTAAGAAAGGACTCACAAATGAAGAATGTAACTACTGAAACTTATGTCACACTATCCCAAGATATGCTCCCTATCTAAAATACTTGAACCAACTGATGAACTGATTAGATACCTTGATACTGAAACTATGTAATGAATGACAAAAACCAAGGTCAAATAGGCTAGGCTTTAGAACATGCTGTGGGCCGATAGGTATAAAGTGGAAAGTGGATATGGATAAAGAGGATGGATAAGAATGGTATGTTTACAAAGAATAATTGTGACAAAAATGCATAATTGAAATGGTACTTACAAATAATACACCTTAGCATCAAGCATAGTACCACTTGAGATGAATAATATTCATTGGCTCTAGAAGTTCATCACCATCTAACATGGAAAGCCTGTATGATCTTGATCTATAATCTGTAGTGATGACAAAATGCCCAATCTAGTTTGGTTTAAATTTCCCTTTATGTTTCTTCTTGACTATGGTATTCTTTTGGTTTTAATTCGAGAACAAGATCACCAAGTTTAAATATTCTATACTTCACATGCTAATTATAGTGATGTTTGAATCGATTTTGATATGATTGAAGATTATTGAGCATGATCACACATTTCTCATCTAGTAGGTCCAACTCTTGTAGGTGAACTGCTTGATAGTCATGATCATTTAGGACATGTTTGAAGGAGATGTGTAGTGAAGGCAATTCAACCTCAATGGGAAGGATGGCTTAAGTACCATAAACAAGTGAGTATGGGGTGGCTCCTACGAGGGTATGATGGTTGGTATGATATGCCCAAAGGGTATGGAATATTTTGAGGTGCCAATCATGACCAACATCATTGATAATATTTTTGAGAATGTTGACAATGGTTTTGTTGGATGCCTCAGCCTATCTATTACCTTGAGGGTAATATGCTATAGAAAAATGTTGGGTGATGTTTTATTTAGTATATAACTAGTCTACATATTTTTTATTTAATGATCCTCCATTATCAAATATAATGTCATAAGGGATACCATAGTGATAGATGAAATTATTGAAGATGAATTTGGAAATTTACTTTCCAATCACATAAGTGAGGGGTATAGCTTTAACCCAATTAGTGAAATATTTGATGGTGGTAAGGATATCTTTATGGCCATCAGATGAAGTGGGGTTAATCTTCCTAATGTGGTTAAGTCCCCATGTATAAAATGGCCATGGTGTCAATATTAGTATTAAAGTTTTAACTGGGGCATGAATCAAATTAGCATGCCATTGACATTTATCACATTTCTTTACAATGCAGTGGCATCTGTATCCATTATGGGCCAATAATAACTAGTACGTAAGAGCTTTTTGGATAGGACTACCCCACTAGATTGGGCTCCACATATTCCTTTGTGAACTTCTCTTAACACTAATGTAGACTCTGCCAAAGTTAAACAATGAAGTAGAGTTCCATCAAAACTATGATGGTAACGAGTGGATCCAAGAAAAGTATAATGAGTGGAATGATGATTGAAGGCTTTGGTTTGTTTTTGAGATAGGTTAGGTGGTATAACTTGATCATGAAGGTATTTTTAAAGATCTAAGCACTAGATAGAATTAGGACCAATAATATCACAAATCATGGCAATGATTAGAGGTTCATGAAATGATGCTGAAAAATTCCTGATGAGGAACTAATACTCTTTAGTTTTATCTATTTATTGAATCAAAGAGCCAATAGTATCCATGGAATCTATAGTTATGTTACTAGCCCTTGGTATATGCTCAATTTGAATGTTGGAAATTTGCTTTTTAAGAGTGTCAACCATGGCTTTATATGGAACCAACTTTCCATCTTTGGTCTTAACATTATTTGTGACCTGATTGATGATTAACTGAGAATCACCATAAACTTGAAGATGAGATATATTCCAATGCACTACTTGTCAAATTCTTATAACAAGTGATTCATACTCGACCATGTTGTTTGTATAAGGAAAGTTGATTCTAAATGATTTAGGGATTAGATCCCCTATGGTGTAATAAATAATAGGCCTACCCCCGATCCATGCGTAGTGAATGATCCATCAAAATAAAAATTCCAAGGCTACTCTACAAGGGGTGTATCAATAATGTTCATGATGGATTCATCAAGAAATGGAAACTTGAGTGGTTGTGTGTCCATGAGAGGTGCTTCAACAAGTTGATCTACAAGAAATTGTCCTTTGATTGCTTTATGATTGGCATACTCTATGTCAAACTCACTAAGAAGCATGATCTATTTAGCCATTCTGTCTTGCAAAGTTATTTTAGATTTTAGATACTTGAGCGGATCTACTTTTAAAATGACCATGGGTTTATTATTCAACATGTAATGACATAGTTTCTAAGCTATGAAAACCATGGCTAGATAAGCTTTTTCAATAGGTGCATAGTTATGTTCATATGTAGCCAAAGTACAACTTAGGTAGTAAATAACATGATCCTTTCCATTATCATCATATTGATCCAAAAGTACCCCAGAGCATAATTGATAGCTAATAGGTATAACAAGAATGGCTTTATTGGCATAAGAGGTAATAAAATAGGTGGATTGACAAGATAATATTTGAGTTGTTGAAAAGCTACTTGGTAGTGATCATCCTAGTGAAATGCAACTCCTTTCTTTAAAAGGTGTGTAAATGGATGGCACTTGTCTGCTAACTAAGAGATGAAGCATCAGATGGACTAAATCTTACCCTACAAACTACATCATTGCTTTAAATTGGTTGGTAGTGGTATCTCAGCTATAGCATAGAATTTAATTAAATTGACTTAAATACCTCTATGATACATGATGAAGCCAAGTAATTTGACTAAAGTTACACCAAACACACATTTCTTTAGATTTAGACTAGTTTTGTATTTTCATAGTTTTTCAAATATCCTATGCAACATGGCTGGATGGTCAACCTTAGTCTTGGATTTTCTTAATATGTCATCGACATAGTCTTTAATAATATCATGCATCATATCATGGAATATGATAGTTATGGATCTTTGATATGTATCTCCTACATTATTAAGTCCAAATGGCATCACTTGATAGAAAAATGTTCCCTATAGAGTGGTGAATGTTGTTTTATGCTGATCTTCTAGTGTTATTATGATCTGATTGTATATTGAAAATCCATCCATGAGTGAAATCATTTCATAACCTACCATGGAGTCAATGATCATGTTGATATTAGGCAATGGAAAATCATATTTAATACAAGTTTTGTTGATGTCTTAAAAATTAGTACAAATTCTGATTCCTTTAGGCTTTTTGCTAATAGGTACTATATTAGAGATCCATTCTGAGTAGTCAATAGATTAGATACATCTTGCTTCTAAGAGTTTTTCCAACTCTTTATTTACCAATATAGAAATGTAAGGATGCATCATATGTAGCTTTTGTTTTACTAGTTCAGCATCAAGATTAACCACAAGGTGGTGTAAAACTAAGGTAGGGTCTAATCCTGGCATGTTAGAATAGGCCCATGCAAATATATCCAAAAAATCTCTCAACAAAGTTGTAAAAATGTCACATTACTCCTTAGTGAGGGATGCACCTAATTTTATCTATTTCAGATTTGATAGAGAGTCATTTTTTACCTCTATTATATCTTTGACTAGGAGGGTCAAACTATCTTCTAGGATAGTAGGCAGTGACTTGAACTATTGGACTATGTCAGGGTCCTCTATTAGGACTTATTCTTCAACTTCTCCTAGGCATGATAAATCTGAGTCTCCTAATGGGAGATTTGGCCATGTAACAAAAATAGTCAAAAATTCTTGTTTAATTTGATTAAATACTTTTTTCTTAAAACTAAACTTAGATATGCAGGCAAGTTCATCATTGGTGGTCTCTTGGTCTAAATTCAAAGAAGAATGACCACTCCCATGTAATGGTGCCTGAAATAGGTTTTCACCACTAGATTGGCCTTTATCTTTACCTTTTACCTAGTTAGAAAGTGCCTCAAAGAGGTTTTCACTTTGGAACCTCAATGTTTTAATTTTTTATTTTTGGCTAAGGGTGTTCACTCACTCTCCAAAATAGGCTATAGGATCTAATGTGATTGAGAATCCTAATTTGCGATCTCCCAATGGAACATTGTCTCTAAGGCTTAAGAAATCATAGAATGCCTCATCATTTTATAACTCATCAATCGGTAGACTGGATTCTTGTTGGTCCCAATCTATCAATTAGGGATAATATATTGGTAATAGATTGTGATGAACAACTTGGGTAAGGGTACAAATGACATTGTTATCAAATAGGTTAGTTTTAGCTAGGTTATCAAAAGAAAGGCTATGATTAGAATCTACTTCATTGTCAACATCATCATCACTAGTTGTTAGTGATGGAGTTTAAATAAAATATGTGGGGTCACCCCCAAGTGGTTTAAATCCAAGTCCATAGGGTATTTCATACTTAGTCATAGAAATCAACTTGATGGTTCCTTGTTGATTTAGTCTAAGGCCTCTTCCTTCATAATTGTTACACTCCATGATCATATTGGGAATAGGATATCTTACATTTTTATAACAATCAACTTGGTCATCATTGTATAACCATGATTCATTCCATTCAAGAGGGTCAAGTCCTAGGCTAGACACTAGTACAAATGTGATAGGTCCCTTATCTTTATTCTTTCATTTCCAATGCATATGCGGGATGACCTTAGGTCACGCAAAGGTTTTCAAATTATGAGGAACATCAAAAATATGAAATGTATCATGAGTCACATACTCTCCCAGTCTATTATATGAAATGGTGAAATGATTAGAAGCTTCAGGAGGCAACATGTGGGAAAAGGAATCCAAGGTATTAAGATCTATGCAATTATCTAGTGAAGGATCAATAAATATAGATTTTCCTTTATCCTCCTTAGAATTGGGATTCATATCATAATGATAATTATAACTTTGAAATTTGGCCTCAAGATGATTGTAGTGTTCATATGGGTGTAAATCTCCTAGAATATTCACTTTTATCCCTGAGTGGGAAAACTTGATACATTGGTGCAGTGTTGACAGGACTACATGAACCATATATAACCAATGCCTACCTAAAATTATGTTGTATGATAACTCAAGATCTAGCACATGCAAAAATATATCATGGGTTAAAGGCCCAATTATAACTAGTAAACTAATGGTGCCCTATGACTCTCTTTCTTGATTATCATAGGCTTTAATAGTTATTGTTTCTAGCTAGAGATCTATCATTGTGTAGCTAAGAAGCTTGATGAGCTTGAGAGACACTATGTTGAGGAAAAATCCATTGTCAATAAGGAAATGTTTCACTTTATGTCATCTGATACAAACTTTTATAAATAATGGCTTATTATGGAGTGGGCCAAGGGAAGACATATCACTCTGGTTGAATGTGACTTGTTAAGTTGGAGCTAGGTGTCCAACCAAAGATTGAAAGTTATTAGGGGATATGTCACTAGCAATAGTGGATTGCATCAAAAAATCATTCAAGATGTTTTTGTGGATTATTGACATTCACAACAAATCCAAAATAGAAATATATTTTGGTGTCTTTTACAATTGGTCCACAATATCAAACTTCTTGTCTTAGTCAGTAGTGAATGGTTTATTTTGAGGCTAAATAGTTGGTCAGATGATAGGTAAAGTGGTAGATGGTTGAGGGCCTAGGATATTAATCTTTGACCTTTGAGTTGTGATTACACAATCAAGATTAAATAATAGATCGTTATTGCTAATCAATGTTGGAAATGGTATGAGACCAGATAAGACAAGTCTTGGTTGCTAGTGCACTTGTATGTGGTCACTTGGCAAGAATGAGTTGTCACTATAAGATCCAAAAGGGGAAGTCCTATTTTGTTGTTTTTCTTGTATGCACTCCCAAGTCAAAGAAGGATTATCCATGTGATTTGGTTGAATATTGTTGTTTAGCAATGGTCTAGGCTGATTAGTATTTGGTTTAGGATTAATGGAGATGGTATTAATGCTACCCCCTATAATATGACCTAAAACCCTATTGTAGTCATGTGAAACTACATGGTAGGTTTGTTATTTGTTACCATTATGACCTTGGTTTTGTCTATTATTTTATCATTGTGGATTCTACTACTAATTTTGTTGATTATTCTGGTTCGGCCTTTGATTCTGATACTATTGATTTTGTTGCTGCACTAGCCATTGTTGTTATTGCTAATTTCTCTACTACTATTGATTGTTATATCAGGGAAAGGGGTTTTGATAGATCCCAAGAGTTTTATTGGAAGTGGAAGTACCGTTTCTAGTTTTATCTCTCCATTCTCCAACATATTTTTAATTAAATGCTTGATTTGGACACATCTTCATACATAATGCCCATTGACCTAATGATAGTCACAAAACTTATTTTCACAGTACCAATTAGGGAAAGGAATTATTTGAATATAATATTTTGGTATGGGCTAACTAATCATATTAGCGATAACAAGCTTGTGAAATAGAAACTCAATAGGTTCTCTTAGGTCACTAAAGACATGATCTGTAGGGATGGTTCTTCTAGGAAGAGGGGTTTGTAATTGTAAAGATTGTTGTATTTGTTGTGAAGGTCTTGGTTGTTGCACTTGTGACATTAGTTGGAGAGGTTATTGTGTAGGAGTAAGATAAAAGGGTGATGCAGATGATGTTTGCATAGTTTGGATATGACAAGATTTAGTTACTCCATTTCCCACAACATTCCTATTTTGATTAAATTGCTTTGGTCTTTCATGATTATTAGCTTATGTTGGTTTTAATTCTTGTGCTTGGATGGGATTTTGGTCATTTCCATGATTGGTACCTTGATTTTGATTAGTTTAATTAAGCTTGATGACCCCTTTCTTGATGAGCACTCACTCAATCAACAAACCTTTATCAATGATCTCTTTGAACATATATGCATATTGCAGTTCTAGATGATAGGCTATCTCACTATGCAAATTTTTAGTAAACACAGTGGCTAATTATTTATCTAGCAAACTATGGGTGAAATGGCTTGCAAGGGCTCTGTATCACTATAAATATCTTGCAAAAGTCTCCCTATATTTTTACTTTGCTTGTGTTAGGTCCACTAATGAAATCTCATGCTCAAGATTATAGGAAAAGTGCTGGACAAATTTATCAAAAATATCATCAAATTCTATTAATAAATTCTTGGGTAGCTTTAAAAACCACTCCTAGGCTTGTCCAATCAAGCTCCTTGAAAACAACAATAAAATGTATATGTCACTACATGCCACTAGTTAACATGTGACAAAAAATTCAATCAAATGAGCTTTAGGGTCACCTTTCCCTTTATACTTATCAAATTTGGGTGGTTTGTATCCTAGAGGAAATGGTATCTACAAATACTCCATTTTGAAAGGATAATAACACATGTCATCCAATTTAAACTTCTTAGTCTACTTTCCAACCTAAATGGTAGCAATTGCATCCTTCATCTGTTATAATTATTGTAATAGGAAACTAGATGGAATATTGGTTTGAGGGAGAATATTGGTTTGGATATATGGTTGGGAGGTCATAAGTGGAACACTTTGACTAGGGTATGATAGAGACACATGTTGGGGTATATTGGCTTGGTTGGGGAATGGACTAGGAATACACATACATAGATTGGGATGTACTTGAAATTACATATTTGGCTATGTCATATTCTAGTTTGGGTTGATGATAAAGGTTTGACCTAGAGGATTTTGTGGTTGGGATGAAGGGATATAACTATATTGTGCCTCCTATGGTTGAAAAGGGACATGCTACTAACTAATTGAACCTTGTTGTTGAGTAGGAACTTGTGGACCAAGACCTTGTCTCTACGTTTGTGGCACATTTTGAACCAATGGTTATCTAGTAGGTACATGATAAACATGAGAACCTCCTTATTGCATGAATCCTGGTGAAGAAGTAAAATCATGTTGAAGATTTGTCATCTGTTATTGACTAATATTTGCATGTTGTTGATTAGTCATTACGTGGTTTTAAATTGGCATATTAGTCTACAACTGAAGAGGTATGTTCATCATTACCTAGTGAGGTGGTACATTAGTTTCCCCTAATTAAGGTGGAAATGTATTCATCCTCTATTGCATTGATACACTAGACTGTGTCTACTATTATGGAATACCACTTGCTACTTGTTGAGGAGTAGGATTTATCACATTTTATTATTGAGGCATAACATTAGTCATTGTTTGATTATTTAATCCTATAGGTTGTGCACTTGAGGAAGTGGTTGGTTGAGGCTAGGATACAAAAACTCATATTCCTTGGTATAATGATCTACTCAAGGGATTAACTATAGACACACATTGTTGGCTATTTGTTTGTGTGTTAGTACCACTTTTATCAATATTGGACATTGTTTGCACATTATCTACTACATTTGGCTCACTATTCAGTGTAGAAACCAAGACACTTCTTCAATAATTATCATATATATAAAGTTATCTATCAAAGAATTTTGTATAAATGAGTTAGAACTTAGTTTTTCTTATCTAGTTAATTCCATCAACACTCCTATTGATGGTACTAGGTCAATGAGGGGCTTACTCACCATGTTCATCTAATTGAAATCACATGCTAAATTTAGGTATATTTGGTATGTTATTTGAATTTGGTTAAAGTGATCTTCCATTATGTTGTTTCCTTGATTGAATATATTGGGGTCTTGGTACATTGTTTGGACTAGAGCCATAGGATTGCTAAAGGAAGCTTGTTGATCATAAATGATATTGTGGGACACTCTTACTAAACTTGGTAAATTTTCATGATGAAAGTCTATGGGAAACTTAGCCCCTACCTCTATGGCCCTAACCAAAATCTCATCTTTGTTCTCTAAAAAATGTTGCTCAAATAAAAATGGATCATACATGGAAGCCGAATTAGTAGAATAGGTTGTTGAAGTGCTGGCTCATCCACCATGGGTATTATAGCTAAGAATTGTGCAGTTTGTTCTTGGTCTTGTTTTATGTAAGGTGGTGTGTTAAACAAATATTTATCCAATTTATCATATCTTTGTGCCCCTAATTAAGTATTATAAGAGGGATAAGAATCCATCTCATAAGCAATGTTATTTGCAAAGGGGTCTTGCACTATTTCTTCTTATGCAACTACATTACTAATCCCTATATTGTACATGAGTCCACTACAAGTGTAGGAATACATGTTGGGATCCATAGTTAATGCTTTGTGATAAAAGGTCAAAGATTTATATAAACTCTAAAGGGGATAAAATCTAAAACAAATGATGCCTTCAACTTGGTCTAGATTTGTCAAAAGGATCAAAAGGTTTATTCAAATATTTTTGAGGAAACAAGCTAGCCTAAAATATCTAATGTTTCACTATTCATACAAACATAAGCAAATAAATAGACCAAAAATCAAAATGCCAAACTCTAAAGTTAAAGTGTTTCAAATCAATCTAATTTAGGAATTTAACAAATCAGTCTAATTTAGGAATTTAAAAGTTGTTAGGTCTTTTGGGCCAAATGTGGCATCAAAATATAGGTTCAAACAAGGCATGTGATAGGACTCTTGGCCAAATGGCATCAAAATCTAGACTTTGAAAATAGATGAAAGTTTTAATCTAACAGATTTGAAACACTTTTAACAAACACTAGGCATTAGATTTTAGGACATGACCTTGGTAAACTAGGTATAAGGTATGAAACAAAAGGAACTTTAGCAATAGTTTATTTTCTCATAAATAATGGTATAAAACTTATTTCTTTTTGACAAACAAGCTAGACAAAGGTGAACACTACAACTGTGCTTTAGATAAAGGATCAAAAGTACACTTAGATCAATCTGAATATGTAGGAACAAATTTGGAATTCTATGTAAGAAGGTCCATGAAATAATGTTTGAAATGATTTGGGAAGTGTAATGATCCTATACTACCCAAAATGTGAAACAAAAAGGTTTTCTTCAAAAAATTTCTAAGGCAAAGGTACTTTCCTACAATTTTGATAGCATAACACTTCTTTTCATGACTCAAAAATGCTGTGGTGCATAGACTTTAAGTGCAAGTGTGTAGAACAAAATGGCTCAAGTCTATCAAGTGATGATAATGATTATGAGTCTTAAACATCCTTCAACCTACATTGGAAATTAAACCTAATTTCCCTCAAGTTTAGTGTAAATGGTGAACCCACTTAACAAATCAACCCTATGAATTTGTAAAGGTGTAATTTCAAATTTAAATTATAAGTGAATGACTTAAACAAATTTGGTAAAGTTCTAGACTCAATTGGATAGCATAAATATGCCAAGGTGGATGATATGACTCTTAAGATTTTGATGAACTTTGAATAGAGAAAATTGATGATCTCATGCAGGTAACATAACACCTCTTTGTTCAAATAAAAATGAGGACCATGTGTTTGGTTTGGGATTGTTTTTTCATACCATGTTTTGACTCTAAATAATAAATCTAGGACAAGACCAACTTATTAATCACCCTTAGATCCTAAACTAACAAGGTTGCTTAGTACTATTGGAATCCATTAATATACATCATTTAAGAAGATTTTAAATGTTCATCCAAAAGTAAATGTGCATTATATAGTAGGGTTTTTACACCCCCCATTCTCTCAAATGATAGTACTGTGACATGGACCTTAAGGTACACCTTACACCAATAATACTTTTATGGCAAGTGGGGATTTGTCTAAAATATAATAAGTTTTTGAATGATCTAGGGGAATCAATTGTATAATCACTTTCACACCAAACAATGCAAAAAAAATTCATAGATTTTGGGTCCATATCACTTGTCTTGTTGCAAAAAGGTCTAATCCTTTATTAAACCACTACATCCTATTATTCGCTTAGTGTAGTGTGATGTCCAAAGTGCCACTATGTCCTGTGTGTAACTCAAAAGGATTCAAATGAAGTCAATGTCAGGAGATGAAACCGTAGGTCAAATCTTCCTTAAAGAACTTGTGGGAGGTAATGATGTCTCCCTCACAAGCCAAGATGCATAAAAATAAAGAAAACATGAAATAGAAAGACTTTAGGGTCATTTTCAAGGTCACCCAAACTTTGACAAGTTTTTTGGGAGTGATTTAGATGACATTTTTTCTAAGCCTTGGACTAGGATTTTTACAATGGGAATGGTGCTTTTGATTCCAAGGGTTCCTTATAGGGGACAAATGGAAGAGTATACACACAACATACCTCTTTTTACCAAACAAGATTAATCTAATCAACTATTGAAAATAAGAATTAATAAGTGTGTTCAATTTTAAACCTGAATGAAATGCTTGGTGGTGTTCATTTGACCCCTTGGTCTTAGTTTTAAACTTTGAAAACATTCACCAAAAACACTTAAATTCTTTGTTAAACACTAAAACAAAGTTCCTAATCAAAATTTTAAGCATGAAAAGGTGATTTAAACATGTTTTAAGCAAATTTTAAACTTGATCCTATAGCAAAATTATTAGTATGTCCCTTAACTTTAAAGCCCTTTTGAATTTGAAACAAGAAACTTTAGAAAATTAGGTCTTGAGTCTATGTTTTTGGAAAAAAACATAGTAACTGATGTCATTCAATACCATCGACATCGGTTACAACTAATCGAGATCTAATTGATGTCAGTTCTGTTGATTGATGTTGGTTAAGTTAGGTAACTAATATTGGTATTTCTATTGACATTGGTTACTATGTAAAAACCTTGGAAACCAAAAATGGAAAAATAAAGTTAGAAAATCAATTTACAAGAGTTTTAAGAGCTCAAATGAATTTTTTTAAAGTTACAAAAGGATCTTCTATAGGTTTAGGATGCATCTCATCCCACCAGGTGTGGCAAGATGTAGAGAGGATTACAAAGCAAGTTAGTCAAGCATTAGTTCATAAACCATGAAACATGCATAAAGAATTAACTACCCAAGCCTATCTATTCCTATGGGAATTACAAAGGATAGAAAGAAACAAATGAAAGAAATAAATCACCATATTACATTCCCAAATGGACTCACCATACCTATGTGGCTCAAAAATATGTTCTCCCTTGATCAAGCATCCTTATCTTTGTCAACAATGATGGTAAGCTCCTCCAATGCCTCAAGAACACTCCTTAAAACCTAGGCTCTTGATGTGGAATCACTAAAATAGCCTATCAATGAAGCTCTGTGGAAATAATTTAGCATTATTACTTTGTAATATTCAAAATTTGAAGATATTTGAGCATAATAGCCTTGTACCAAAATAGCCTATAAATGATGTCCATGGCCTCGCTATTTATATATTTTTGAGATTGGTTAAGATCAACATGAACCATCCATCTCAATATTGAGATGTGTGGTTGAGCATAATCCTAATATTTAGAAATAAATCCATAATTATCCTTTAGATGACCTTGGAATAAGGGGCATTGAAGAGGCATGGGAGGCATTAACTAGGCATGGGTGACCCATAATCCTGATGTTTTATGCACTTATGGCTTGATGGATGCCACCTCATAGATGATGTCACTAAGTGATGTAGATAATAAGAATCAATTTTTAAAAATAAATATTCAACAACTCTCATGGAAAATTGACTTAATCTCTTGATTTATATTAATTAGCCTTAAATAAGGTTATTCAACATTTAAGCAATTATTTGAAAATTGGTCCTCAATTAATCAAAATGGTTAGAAAGTCATATTACTGGGTCATAATTTAACTCAAGAATAATTAGAAGGTGATTCTAGATGTATTGGAACCATATTACCATTTAAGATGTTTCCAATAGTAAATAACAAAGGTACATAGCATCCACCAATGAATTAGAATAAAAGAGTGATCTAGAGGACTAAATGGTGAAAGGGTCATTTTGACTCGAAATGATCTGATCAAAGTTAGTTGGACCATAAAATGAATTTCCCTATTTAGGATACTTTGACCTAAACTATAACTTGTAAGGGACAAGTTTGACCTAAAATGTGCATTTGAGTGCAATTCAAGTAAGATTGACAATTTCAACACAAATGGTGTTAGGAATTGGATATCTACAAAACCTATGGAAATTAACCTAAGTGAACTCAAGCACTAAGGTGTAATGTGAAATTTACACCAACATAATCTACCAAATAGTAGGCCTTGTAAAAATCACTACCCAAATCAACAACCCTAATTTTATTTATCATATTGAAACTAACGTTATCCCCTAAATTAGGTTTTATGGTATTATCAAGGATTAAAAAAATAAAAAGGATCCATAGGGGATTGACATTCTATATATTCCAATCTCCATTTAGCCTATTCAAAAAAACCATAGATAATTTAACAATAGGTCTAAAATCTCTAAAAATATAATATGTCACCCCTTCTTTATCTACCCATATATGCATATCTTTTACCCATTCTTGAATAACTACCCTTAAATGGTTTTTTATAAACCAATTATGGACCCATTATTATTCATACTTAAATCTAGGCTCATGTAATCATTACATTTCCATAAAATGTATTCCTATGATAGTATTTATTCCTCACTCACTTCATTTGTGAATCATAGTATCATATACATATACATATACATATACATATATATATATATATATACACACACACACACATATATATATACATACATATATATATATACATACATATATATATATATACACACACATATATATATACATATATATACACACACACACACACACACACACACATATATATATATATACATATATATATATACACACATATATATATATACATATATATATATATAAACATACATACACACACACATATATATATATATATACATATATATATATATATATACATACATACACACACACACACACACACACACACACACACACACACACATATACATATATATATATATACACACATATACATATATATATAAATTATATAATAATAAAAATTAATTACTTTATTCAATAATGAGAGTATATTATATAGACCAAAGCATTCCTTTACTCAAGGAGTCAACCATGATCCTTAATTCCCAAGATCACTTAAATCCTCTTATTAAATCTCACCAACACTTATACATTTGAGTGATTTCTCACATTTTACACACACTCTCATTAACTTGCATAAATAATATTCTATCATTCCCCCCATAGTATGAGCAAGGGAACATGTGTTTTATATGATTATATGAAGGTAGAGGGGTGAAAAATAGTCATCCACCTCTCATCAACCATTAACTAATGGTAACACATCAACCTAATTGGTGTGAGAACTACAAACAATAATCATATACGTCTCGTCAACCATTCACTGATGGGAACACATAATCCTTATTAGTGTGGGAACTACTAACATGAAATCTACATCTTTTCAAACTTCACTCATGTATGTAAAAAATATGATAGTTCTAAATGAAGTAAAACATTTAGAAAATAATAACAATACCACTAATTTTCACACATAAAAATTATAACATAAAAATGAAATGTTTGAGGACTATGTCCTAATCATAATCTTTTATAGCCATTGAACATGATCATTACCACTCAATTGCAAAAACAAAGATGATCCCAATGCCACTGAAGACCACCCTTATCTTTTTTTTGATTTGGTGCAAACATTGATGCCACTAATGTGGTGTGTGTCCCTTGAGTTAATGATTGACTCGAAGTCACTATTATACCCCCTTTTGTTGTCTATAATCTCCTATTATATGATACTTAAAATAAATTATTTAAGGATCAATTTCATGCACATAAAGATGTGAATGACGGTTTAATGATCCTTAAATGCATTTACACTTGATAAGGAAATAGCTAGAAACATTTGTTTCACTCCTTGGGATGTTAATCCATATTTCACACAAACATGAGACTCTCACATAGGTCAAGAAGTCTCACTATAGCTGTAATTTCCAATACTTGAAATAGTATATATTTATATGATTTGAAAAAACCTTCTTTAAAAATAATTTTAAATTCAAACTCACACTCAAAGCATACATAAATCCTTAGAAATGGAAACTACACAAAAAACTACAAAATATGAACTAATCTAAAATATTTATCTTCATATAATATTCACAATTGATCAAGGTGATCAATAGAGTGAAACTTCCCCTTTGGAAATCAAAGCTTTAGTTCCTATTTATTTTAAACTCTTGACTTTAGTTCTTTCTTTCCACCTTGCTCTAATACCAAATATTAAAAATGGTAGAGACAAACACAAATTATATAATAACAAGACTCTCATCTTTTATTCAATCACAAGAGTATATTTTATAGATTGAATAAATCTTTTATTCAAGGAGTCAACCATGATCCATAATCCCCATAATCACTCAACTCCTATTAACTCTTGCTAACACTTATCAATGTGAATGACTGATCACTTTTTCCACACACTCTCATTACCTTACACAAATATTATTAATGTGAGGACTAATTTTCCTATCAACACTTTTGTCATAATTCATTCATCAAGTCTTTAAAATGGAATTGGTGTAGTTGTGGTTAGGATATTTAGTTAAGAAAATATTTCTACCATGCAACCCAAAATTACACACTAGAAATACAAAAAACAAAATTTATTTTATTTATTAAAATAAAGAACAATAAACACTTAGTCTAATTGCTAACGATACAACCTCACAACCCAAAAATAAACAACCTCATAAATTCCCATAGGGTTAAAAATAAAATAAAATATTATAGTGTAGTTCCAAAGATGTAAATCCCTATAATCCCTCTTATATCTATGAACAAACCTAATTATCATTCTCCTTGTAACTGTACATTAGACTACTTCCAAATATAGAATCAAATACCTTCTCAAGTGTAGGGGATGTGTTTGTATACACACGAAATCCACCCATATTAAATTTAATGATAACTATCCCACTAACATCATTAAACACTTTTGTGCACCACAAATATTAGAAATATAATAAAAATGCAATGTATTATTTCAAATTATAGATTAATAATTCATGACATACTACATCACTCTTTAATAGCTTCTCATGATTAAATAAATTAAATGTAATGATTTTTCCTCACATCAAGTCAAAAGAATATATGCCCCAATAAGGTTGCAATGAGACAAATTGTAAGAAAGTCACAACCAAAAAATATGTAAACCCTTGTGCCATGATTTTCATACATGTCAAGAACCTTGCCTCAAAATATTGAAAGATCTCCAAATGAATTTAAAATCATCACAATACTTACACAAAGGAGAACTAACCCATCCAAGAATCCTCATTAACTCAATTACTTTTGTAAAAAAGAACCAATCTAAGTAGTGACCCAAATAAAACACTTGATGTTCTCAAAGATATCACAAGCATATATCTTCAAATTTTCACTAGAACAAAAGAAAAATTCCACTTCTTGCTACATGTTTCAAAAATTTAATTGGATGAATAAAAATTATAACTATTTGCAACAAAAAATGCATAATTGTTTTTAAAAAGTAAACATATGTATATTTTCAGGCCACACAAAACATGCGTGTACTCAAAGGTTGCACCAAAAAATAATTAGTCAAGTAACATGTTTTTGGTTAATAAAAGATTGTATGTGAACGTAGATGTTCCTACATCATAAACCTTAGGCAAGAAAAATGTGTGTATGGTGCTTACACACTATAAATAGGTGATAGAACCACCCTTTCATTATTTGTTAAAGGCCTTAGCATGCTCTTGAACCATGAGATATTAATAACACATTCCATTTTTCTTGGTTGATGAACTAGGTAAAAAATTAACTACTCCAAAATCCCTTCATTTCACTATTTCTCTAGCTCCGACTCCACTTTAATCAACCTCTATCTATATTGTGTAATCCAATCTTACCCTCTTCAGATACAACATTACCCACTTAAAAAATCTTATGTTTATGGTTATAAATCTCATTTACCTTCATTTATACACTATTAATCTTTATCTTCACATCACCACTCTCTTTCCTTTGCATGATGCCACTTTGCATATTTTCACACTTTACACCTTGTAAGTGCTCCTTTCTATTGTGCACTACCGAATGACTTTGGTATGTATCCTCTATATTATCCATTTTTAATGGATTTAGTATATGAACTTGACCATCGTTCCTCAATCACACTTTATTTTCTCTCTCATCTTATAATATCTCATGGTCATACTACCATGCTCTTTCCACATAAAACATGATATGCGTCCATCTCTAACACGTTACATAGAATCTTATTCATGTAGATACAAATATTCATCTCCATTTTGCATTGCTCCTAAAAAATGTTGTCTTGACCTTCCATTAACAATGCTATTATGTAAGGCTTGGGTATGTTTTTTTACTAATATCATCTTCTTCAACATCTTTATGGATACCCAATTATTCATGTTTCCACTATCTATCACAACTATAAAACATTTAATCCTTTCCTAAATCCGGTCTAGAAAATATGTCTTTACTTCCTCACACTTTCACTCTTTCCTATAATCTTCAATACTCTTCTCACTTCTAGTAATCTTTCTCCTTTTTCATGTTAATCTACATTGTGTTCCATACTCTTAGCTTTTATTTACATGACTCACACAATGCCAATTAATTTTTGGTTATTATCAACATGTGCATGAGGGCACTCATATGTGTGGTATCCTACTTCATCACATATCAAATAATTTCCATTGAAGCTTCCACCTACTCCTCTACCACCTCTTTTATAATATGACCCCCCTCTCACATGTAATTCTTTCATTATGCTTGTGTCTTCAATGTTCATCTATGTTAGTTGTTATTTGTTACTTATGACCTTCACTTTACCTCTAGTATTACCCTGTATCCATTTAAAATTTTCATATGTTGATAGTGTATATTGATATGCTTTCTCCACTATATAAAATATCATTATGTTTATTTCATTTTGGATGACACACCATAGTCCATTAAAGTATTGCACTATGTTATCTTTATCCATCTCACTATGACCAACTTAGATAGTGATATTTTAAAAATATTTTGTATACTATTTCAAACTCATCTCATTTTTTCATATATTCTATAACCTCTTTAAAATATGTAACTGATAATCTCTAGGCTAGATCTTTCTTTTGAAATTAGAAACCATTCTCTTCTTGTGGGTGATTTTTTCTTTAAAATTGTGATTCATCTCAAGTTGTATATCCTTCCACCATATAATTGTGTGTCCCTCAAATTTTATTTTCATGACATATATCTTATGTTAAACTAATAATTCATAAAACTTGAAATATTATTCCATCTTAGTGATCTAATCTATATGCTCCTCTATATTCAAGTTCCAAAGATACATGAAATCATCATTTATGTTCCTCTTCAAATCTTGGTTATGGATTTGATAAGCCTCTCTTCTCTCTTATATGATCAATATCATGATATATATTATTATTCATCCTCACCTTATTATGATTCATAATTTTCATTGTTCAAATAATCGCTAAGGACAAATCCTCTTCTTCTATCTTCCTATACTATAGCCAACCTTGTTTACATAACTCATCATTTTTTTGTGATCTTATCCAATATTCCAAACCTATTGTGCCTATTTTACCTACTCTTATTATTGAAATCATAAATATTTTAAACCTTCAGAGATACTATTATACCACTCATAAACCTATGTATATTGGACTAATTTTCCAACTTAGTATCTATTTTTGTACCACTCACAATCTATGTAGACCTCTCTTATGCAATCTTATCGTTCTCTACCCAAATTTATGAATAATGGAGAATACAAACCTAAATATCTCAACCCTAGATTTATTTTTTCTCTAATACCAAATTATGTAATTATTTTTAGGGGTCTTAATTAAGAGAAGACTTATACATGGTCCATAATTACATAGTGTAAATACACACAACATAAATTATTTTATTTCTTGAAACAAAGATAAATAATTATTGATCACTAATAATACATATTTACAATCCAAACACAAACAATCTCACAAATGCTTGTAGTCTTATAGATAATAAACCAAAACTACAGTGTGGTTTAAAATAACTCAATCCCTATAGTTTTTCTTAGATATATGCACATAATTTATCATCATTATCCCTTCAACTATACTTTAGATTATTTATTAATATGGAATTGAATACCTTATCAAATTTAGGGGATGTGTTTGCATAGACATACAATCCAACAAAATTACTTTAATGATCAATAATCCACTAACATCATCAAAAACCTTAGTGCAACATAAATATTAAATATCTAATGAACTTATAAGTTACCATATCACATTACATCTTAATGGACCATGTTATACTACATCACTCTTTAACAACTTCCCATGATTAAATGAATTAAATGCTATGAATCTTTATCATATCATGTCATAATAATATATGCTCCCAATAAAATTTGGCATGAGACAAGTCATAAGTAAGTTGCAACTAAAAAAGGGCCAAAAAACCCTTACACCATGATATTCATATATGTTAATAACCTTTCCTTGCATTGAAAAAATATCTCCAAATGACTCAAAAATCATCAAATTACTTATGTGATGAAGAACCAACTCCTCTAATAACTCTCACCAATATGGATACTTTTATATAAAATAACAAATCTAATTAGTAACCCAAATGAAAGATGTGGTGTTCTATAATATGTCACAAACTTTTGAACTTGATTCGCATATATATGCAAAGCTACACTAATGTAAAATACCAATGCTGATTTTTACACAAGTTTCTCAATATTATTCAAGTGAAATTTTTTTATAACAATGTGTAACAATAGATGTGAAAAATATTATAAATAGTAAATGTATATATAATTATAGGCTACAAAAAACAAAACTCAAATGCAATGGAAAAAACACTTAAAAAACTAACACATTTTTGGTTGATGCAAAATTTTATGTGAACCTAGTTTCTCATCCTTTAATAAAACTTAAGAATAGGACACAACTTAATGTAAACCTAAATTTTATATTTCCTCGACATAATTTACATATTCAATTTGGGCTTGGGTAGAATCAACATTGATATCATAATTCTCTATATACTCTATTATATGGAATATTTTAATGTAATTATTTAGTTTTATTATTTTTGATACAAATATAATATCCTTGTACACTTGAGGTTGTGTGAAGGTATTCATTATTTTTCACTTTATTACCATTGTTCTTGAATCCTATTAAAAAAAATCATCTTTTTAGTCATTTAAGAGCTTAATTATAGTCTTTCTTATCCCTATTCACTTCTCTTTACAACTAATCCTCTAGGTTATACATGATGATCAAAATAATTTATTGATCTTTCTTATTTAATTCAATTTCCAAAACACTAATGTAAATTCAAACTCCTAAGGGAATTAAATACAATTAATAGCTTTGAAATGATTACATCACCCTTGTTTATTTCCCTTAAATTAATTTCACTACATACTTTTTGAATTAGTTAGTCATTCAATGCGATTTTTAAATGCACTTTTTATACCTATCTTAGAAGTTAGTGTTTTTATTAGTCCCTATCCAAGGTAGGAATCAATGAAGTCACTTTTCAGTTACCCATTTTTGCTTAATCAATAAAATATTTTGAAATACATATTATTATAAGAATATTCCTTTAAATTTAATACTATTATAAATACCCTTCATTTATTATGTATAAATACTATTGATATGTCTGTTGATGTGAGTAAAAAATTTATTTTATTCTCATTGAAGTTGAGCTTTCACTATTTATTTTGTTGGCCCCATAAATGATGAGGCTCACTTTTACTAGCCATTAATGGAGAGGACATAATAGTTGAGTGGGGTCCAATAGCTAAGAGGGTATTTTGGGATGTGGGTCCCAAATCATGAACACATTTTTTTATTAAAAGTAGATAGAATTTTCATTAATTATAAATGCATTTATACCCAATAGTTTAGCATTGATATTCTACCCTGATTCTTATGAAATCTTAAACTTGTACACAAGATATTATACTATTGTTAGTACATAATATTTCAACTACAAATATTTTAATTTAAGATTTTCATCAATAAATACAAAAATTGAGTTTAGTAAGATAGATTTTTATAATGATTGTCAAATACATTATGCCCTTTCACTTAGTATCAAAAGTCAAAATCTTATAAAATTAATACTTCAACATTTGCAAACTTTCAAAACAAATTGTCATTTTCACAACATTTTATGTGAAACTATAATCCACTTTGTCTTCATTTTCATTTTTAGAAGTTCAAACTATTGACTCTAAACATAGTTTATTTGTTTATATTTAGACCTTTGTTACCACTCTGATCCAAGTCCCTACATAATTAAACACAATGTGTAAATCTCACCAAAATATTAAATTCATATACAAAACTTTTGAATGATAAATTATAATATAAAACTAATTTATATGGTGTTTTATTTCAATTTTTTTTAATTTATACAATGTCTCAATATAATTCACACACACACACACACACACACACACACACACACACACACACACACACACACACACACACACACACACACATGAAAATTTTAACCTTTTACCAAACATTACATATATAAATGTTATTTAAATAATATATAAGTTATATATATTTTTTCCAAAGTTTACTCTCCTTTTCCATTGTTGTCAAAATGTAAGATATCAATTTTAGCTCTTTAAACTACCCCATGTCCATTATGTATGTATGTATACATGTATGCATGTATATAACTCTTAAATACACACACACACACACACACACACACACACACACACATGCCCCAGTCTTGAACACATTTTCTACTAAAAGTGGATGAAATTTTCATTAATTATATATATATATATATATATATATATACCCAATTGCATTACATTGACATTCTACCCTAATTCATATGAAATATTAAAATTGTACATCAAATATGGTATTATTGTTATCACTCTCTATTTCAACCACAAATATCTCAATTTAAGATTTATATCTCAATTTTAACTAGTGTTTTTCATGATTAATCCTTGGATTTTTGTTAGCCTTCACATAATTTTTTGAATATGAAAATGAAAATGTGAGTATAGCTTGGAATGTTTGTTAAAAATAAATAAGTTTATTGATATGTGAATCATTCATTGAATTTTGAAACTATAAAACATAGTTTAATTTTGTTTAGGGTTTAGGGTTAATTATTGGGATTATATATACCCCTTGAAGACTAAAAGAAATGGGTTTTTTTAGTATTTCAAGTTTATTTATTTTGACTTCTACATAAATGGTGAACTAGGTACAAGTCTCGAGCTTTTTAAACATAGAGATTATGTAGCCCAAATTGATTAGAGCTTTTAGGAGACCCATCTCTATTTACAATGGTGTTTTTCAACATAATCAATCCATAGATTTTGTTTAGACATTATCACTTATAGGTGAGGATTTATACCTAATTAAGGCTACAATTTGTAGTAATTGTAGTTTAATTTAGTGTAGTTGATCTGTTAATCACTCATAATGATTATTTGTGGCTTAAAAAAATTACTAACCATTTCAAGTTTACTTGTGTAATAGATGGCATGAATAATATTACAATAATAATCACTATATCAATGCAATTAATACAAATAAGAATTGATTTATATGTAAGAATTAAACTCATACAAATATCATGTTGTCATTGAGGATGACATTTTGAGCATGAATGAGCCCATACCTGCACTCCATCACCTGAAACATTGGTGAGGGTGATAAATTCCTATTTCAATTCACTACAAGAAAGGTTATGCCAATGTGAATCATACAATCATGTTTATTCTAATTATATAACAATACTCAATAGTTTAATTGGAAAAATCATAGAATAATATTATTTTCATAATAAATAGTTTAAACTAAGGTGAAGATAAACTAAAAAAACTCATCTATAAATCCATTGTTAGTAGTGATGAAAAAATGAGCAATGAAGAGACCATGTGAATGTGAAGGCTTGACAAATATTATCTAAAGATTAATAATGTTAAAAAACACCATCGTAAATCTGGATATTAAGACCATGCTCAAGAATTTATAGCTTATTCCACTTCAAAATCAATGTAAATTCACTCCATATTCTCTTCCATTTCAATAATAATGTAAATGTAAATTAACATGTAGAAAGACAAACTAGTTAGGCATGATTAAGCACAAGGATGGACTCTTTCAATTCCCATAATGGATTTCTCAATGTGAGATGGTGAGGTGTTATTGCTTTGTCACCTAAAACATGGTACGTGAATAGCATAGAATGAGTGATATTAAACAAAGTTTAAATGTCCCACATTTGGATCCTAATAATACTTTTATGATTCATATTGGCATAACCTTGTTTATATTGAATTGAAAAATTATTAATGAAATAAAATAATCCATATAAATAAATGAAAAAAATGTATTTTTATGAATTGAATTCATGTAAATTATTCTTCATACGATATTATTCATGCTTAACCAAATTAAAAAAATTATAAAACTGAAATAACTAACTTAAAAATAATACCAAATATTTTTGAAAAGTAATAAATGAAATAAATGGGCTTAGTGAGGTTAAAAAACCTCACTTGTAATTCCATTTTAAAGAGTGATGGAAAATGAGAAATGAAGAACAATATACTTATTAAACCACATATAATTATAACTTGCAAACTCATAATAATTAAAAATTTCCTAAAAGATGTGATTTATGATAATTGTCACATGAATGTGTGTTGCACTAAAAGGAAGAGTAGATGGAAGCCTTGAATGTATTAATTCACTACCAATAACATCCAAATTCACCCCATAATAGTGGATATTCTTTACAAACTCCTTTATTATAGGGTGAATTTGATTTCTCCTTCTAGTTAAAAAAGAAAATGTTCTCACCAATGTATTTGACAAACCCATAAAATAATTGCATGACTATAGTCATCAACACTAAACCATGAAATGTAAATACTTAAATTTGACATTGATGGATAGCTTAGTGTGTCTACTTCTTAATTATATATTTTTAGGGTATGATGTGTTAGTATGGTTCCATGGTTGTGATTACCATGAGAAGGGTCACTATAGATCTATTTTGAAGGTCAAAGTGATTGGTGATAATGAAATTCCCAAATAAAAATAAAAATTGTGTGCCAAAAGTGGGACTTTAGAACTTTAGTTAATATTACTCAACCCATGTTATGTATGCACTCCAAATAAAGATATTTGTGCAAAAATCCCATCGATTATCAAATGGAGCAGTGATATTGATAAAAAATTATTGACAAAATGATATTGTATGACCTTAACACATTGACATAACCTTGCTTTTAGTTAATAAATCAATGAAAATAGGATATTTGTATGAATTTAATTCATACAAATAAATTGAATGCTTATTTGTATGAATTATATTCATGTAAATGATTATTGCATTACTCATTGGTAAGGGATTGTTAGATCATGTTGCATAGTTCCATGGGTTTACCAAACTTGTTCTGGAATACATACACCATTAGCTTTGTACTAATTTAAGCAACTTAGGTTTGAAACCATGGATCCTCATTAAATTACCATTATGCATAAAAAATAACATCACAATCATTGAATTCATCTCAGGCTATTATTAGAAAATGAGTAATCTTAAAATATAAATTAACAAACAACACCCAGATACTCTTTTCAAAACCATGGAAAACCTTTACTTCCATATTCACACTTATTAAAATATGTAGCATAATTTTTTATTGAGGATCTTTGAGATAAATCTTAGTCTGAACTTAAAAATTTAGAAAGTGCATTTTTAGTTTTGATTGAGTCATACAATTGTTTATTTTTTAACAATCATTCCAAGCTATATTCACATTATTTTTACTATTTGGATCATATACTTAGTGAGGTATAAAAAACCTCACTTGTAAGCAGTTGTCAACACTAAATCTGAATTATATAACACCTCAATATTGTATACTTGGAAAGTAATTCTCATGGTTTTTCCCTTTAATTGTAAGACCTTCCTTCTGTTGAAAGGCTTGTATCTACTATCTTAGACCTATATTTCCAAAAGGGATTGGTATTTATTCAAGATCAATCTGCATTCATTATTCACCTATCATAGAAGTATCAACTCACATGGAAACCTACCAAAGACATTCAACCAAACATTCAAGTGAGCAAAGATTCCCTATTTTTTACTATTTCAATATTAATCATAGGTACAACCTAACAATCAGTCTTTTTACCTACCAATTAACTAATGTGATGTGTGTAACCTGGGCCACATGGGTTGAGGTAGCTACTAGTAACTTAAATCAACTATTCATTAATTATTAATCTAGGGGCATAATTTTGATAAGATGACTTTATTGTATGTGCACACCGAATCTTATAATTTGACACTTGACTTATGAAAATGAATTACATACAAAAAAGGTGTTTGTAAAATAATCAAACTTGTAGAATATAAATTGATTGAATGAAATAATTAGATTAGAAGCATACCTATGACTATTCTGAATCACATAAATTAAATGTAATTAGTCACACACACATACAAAATATTAACACATAATTATATAAAGAAAAAAAATTACTTGATTATAATAATGAGTTGGATCTCTACTACAAGTATTTCTAAGGCGAGATTCCTCTGTCATCCTTGATCTTCAATACTCCTCTTAATATAAAACATGATTAACTCAAAATTCTATATTTATTAAATCATGTAGCAATTAAATATTGATATAGCAGATTATAATAACTATTGCTAGATTATTTACTACTTTCTATGCACTCTTAATCTCAAAAAAACTTTATAATTAAATTCTTCATCTTTACCATATTACATTTATACTAGAGATAGTGGTTTACATTATGGCCTAACTAGGAATACAAATAAAACATAGTTATAGTGAGATCATGTGGCTATATGAACAGAAATTGGTTTTCAAGGTTTAAACTCTACCAAATAGAGATCATCAAGTATTTTAAGTTAATTACAACCAAAGTGGGTTAGAGATACCCTAAAAAAATTAGTCTTGCAATCAAATCTTGCTATTACAACCTCTAAGAGTTGGCAAGTAGTGGTGGTCTAGGTGAGTTTTAACTTTATTCATCTTTTAGTAGGCATGAGCTTTCTTCAGGTTGGTAATTATTGTGGTAGATTAACTGATATTTATATTATCTCCATGTTATTATTATGTCTTCTTATTGGATATAGGATATGCTAACATAGGATCCTTCAACTGTAAGATGCATTGAATAGGATCCTTTGACTGTAGGATGTACTGACTCATGTTGCTTCAAAGAATACTCATGTTTTACCTTTGAACTTTCTCAAATAAATATTATAAGAAATAATCACATAAAAAAAGATAATCATAATTAATTGAATCATAAAGCAAAATCTCATTATATTATGGAATATAATAACTTATATCTATCATGTATTAGACTTGTTTTGAGTAGGAATATACAAGGGATAATCTCAAAAATCATATATTAGGAGAGATTATGGGTAAGCAATAGGTGTTAAAAACATGACATTTATGGGGTTCATAAAACCACCCAACTTACACTATTTCTCTTCCTCAAGAAACTATCATTTGCATTTATACTACAGATATATATATAAAATCTAGTGGTTCCCAAGAATCAATATACTTTTCACCATAAAAGCCCTACTTTTCCTCATACCTTTTCCATCTCCTATTTTCCTTGTTTTGATCCAATGATTTCTTACATTACCAATCTAGTATAGGATACTAGAATTGAGGAGGTTGGAACATAATAGATAATATATTTGGCCCTTTCTTTCTAGTAATTTTTATATATGTGTTGATTATATAAAAATTTATCAAATTAAAAGGTGAGGATGGCTCTATTTTCTTTAATTCTATAGTGAGTTATTCCCACCTGATTATGCAAGCTCTACGTGTGTCTACCAGTATAGAATCTCTCAGCTCAAATTAAAATTCCTATGCTTCCAATTTTTGTTCCATAGACCAAGAAGAGACTTTTATTCAGTTCATCAAGTGAACCCAATCTTGAATGATACCCTCAAGAATTCTAGATTATCCTCTAATTATCAATGCAGTTTCTTGCTCTTTCTATTTTAAATACACCATTTATTGGCCTCTTTTGCATTCATTAGACATATAAGAAAAAAAATACTTTTAATAAAGCATCCATTACATACAAGTTGGGATTCTAATCCTGGTCATGAGGTACAACATAATTTTGAATATAAAACTCACACAACTAGTTTTGTGCCTCAGTTGGGCTATTATTTTACATATAAAACAAATCTATAGAATATAATGCTTGATAGGGAAGAACACAATAGAGTGTCATAAATTTAAATTTAATCCATGTTCCTCTAGATATATAGAGTATACCCTAGTAGGAGGTGTATAATTTATAAGTTATTATGTCAATTTAGCCATTTCTTCCATCTTATCTTTTAATTTCATCATTTTTTCTTCATCAACTTGAGATTTATTTCTTAGTGTGACATTTTCCTTTTTAAATTGTTTAAAATGTCCAAATTATTCCTCTATTTATTATCTCATGCTAGTGGAAAGAGTAAATTGTGCATTATACCTTTCTATTTGAATGAAAATAGAGGCAAATGCTTTGGTTGTAGGTTGGTCATGGACCACTAGTGTTGACTATTTAGGTGTTGTAGGTTGGGACTTAGTTGTGGCAACTAGATCCTATAGTTGTAATTATACTTCTGCTAATGTATTCATCCCATGCCTTTCTTGCTCTTTCACTTTCTTCTTTAATAGCTTAATTTCTTGTAATCCTAACTCTTGCTCTTTCACTTTCTTTCTCAATAGCTCAATTTATTGTAATGCCAAACCTAGAGTTGGGAATTATTATTATATGGATGTTATAAGTACTACATCCTCAATTTGTTCATGCATATCTTCATTACCTTAAGCTTATTATTCTCCCATATATTCTTTTAGTTTCTATTTTTCACCAGTTGAATGTCTTTTTTCCTTAATTAAGTATTCCTGATCATTTTTATCTATATCTTATAATATATATGAGGTAGAAGGTACTTTAATAATAGATAATGGGGAATCAATTTATTTAAAGGACCCTCCATTGACATGAGTTATAGTATGGGTTCTAGATGTTGGGTTTTTCTACCATTTTCATCTCAACATATGAGATATCCTTCTATAGACTTGTGTTTTCTTACCCTTCTTAGGAGCTCTAAGTTTTCAAGGAAATTTATACCTTGACTCATCCAATAAATAAGATTGAAGGATTAATTTTTTTATCCTTATCGTCTCCTTACCCCTTGAAGATTTTGTTGCAAGTTATTTTTTGACTGTAGGTTTGTGTGTGGTTGTAGGTTCCTGTGTGACTACAGATTCTTGTGCAAGGGTATCTCTATATCTACTTTTGGGGGTCTATCTTCCCTTTATTCTTAAAAATCTTCCTCATCCTTTATTTTTTCCTCAAATTCTTCTTCTATTTTTTCCTCAAACTCTTCTTTTACTTATTATGTTTCCATGATTATAATACTTAGACCTATCCCTATAGGTTGACCATTTGTTCCTAAAATCTCAACATTTATCATGTAATAACCATGTGTTAAACCCTCTCTACAAATAACTCTCACCATGCCAACACCTCTCATGCTATGACCTGAGGTGGTAAAGTAACATTGACCATTACCTAATCTCACCCACACAATTCTTGAGAAGTTTCTCCAAAAAATAAAAATAAACTAGCATGTGTTATGGCCATCAGTTCCACATGATCCTACAACCATGTGGTATCATGTTGAGGAAGCATAAGGTCAAAACTATTATGTTGGTTAGCCTCCACCAGATTCTTCCATGGTGTCTCCTCCTTCACCATCACCTATGCCAAATTCAATCCAAAATGACATCATGTTTCATATGTATATATATCATTATCAACAAATCCATCTATCACTAGTACCTAGAATGTTTATATGTATACCTAAGAAATAAAAGTGGTCAAAATAACACATTTACTTACCCATAATAGTATCATCTCACTAGCCTCCTATCACCTATAAGTTTCCCTTACTCTAAGGTGGTGAGAGACTCATATATCTCCCTAGATGAATGAATTTATCCTTTTGAGCCACCCTATTTACTCATTGATATATCATCTAACTATCAACTGGCTATGCAATAACATCCCTCTATTGCTTCTAAGGCATTACCACTAGTTATCTACTCCCTCCCTACACTACCCACTATCATATCCATCATCATATTTATATATTGAGACAATGAGGTTGCACCATGGGTTCCTTGGTTGATACTCCTTTAGCTCCCATAATGTGACTCTCTCCTATGGTGGGCCTATAAAATTGGAACCACCAAAAGAGTTATCAAGTTCACCAATCTAAATTGCCCAAGAATGTGATCATGTGGATGAGGCTCTACCCACTAGGATTAGTGACCTATGATCCTCCTTTATACCTTACATGCATTTAGTTTTCCATGATGTCCATGCATCCATAATACCCTAATACAACATCCATATGATATGATCCCCCTATATATTTTATAACATTGACATATGGGGAATTACTCACACCATATGATCATGTACCCATATCCTCACTCATGGTAGGGTGTCATATACCACATGAGGTAACCTTATTAGCCTATACATTGGGAAACTCTCATATATCCATTTGTCAAAAATAATGATTGACCCCATCATCTATTGACCTATATTAAATTTGTCATAGAAGTCATTCACTTTAGCCTCTACATTGAGAAACTCTCATATATCCATTTGTCAAAAAACATGATCAACCCCATCATCTACTGACTTATACTAAATATGTCATAGAATTCATGCACTAGTTTCACCCATATCACTAAACCTATATCATATAAAAAGCCATGATATAACATTGATTAGAATAAATATATGATATACAATGAAACAACCCCATCTAGCTTGTGAAAGATCACATGTGTTATCATAAGTTTGATCAATTCCATCAAGATATTTATAAAATATAATATGTATAAATCAAATAGTCATATGACCAACCCAAATTGATTGTAACTATTCAAACTAGTATCCCATTGAGTTAGGGCTCTCCTCTCGCCAACATTATCTTAGGTATTATGTATCATGTGTACACATGATTAGTAGCCCTAGTATCACATGTACATACTATAGGGTGATGACAACCTATATGGAATCTCTATCCACCACCCATTAGAAGTCATCATTCAATTTATCTGATGATCCTAGGAATATGGTGACCAACTCCATGCACAAAGGAATGTGATGCATTTCCATGATATTGTCAAAACCTAGTAAAATTAGTTGTCCCTGATTGACTATCAATAATCTATCCATAGTTTATCTAGTATATCTAACACCTGTATATAATCCAATAACATTCATAATCTTTGACATCTCTAAAAATATCCAAAAATAAAGAAAACATTATTTTTCTATCCCAAATGTTGAAATAAATATATAAACACATTACAAAATAGATAAATTAACATTTTTTCATTATTTTATATTATATCAGCCATGTATCAAACAACATCAACCATATCTATGTTTTTTACTACATCAACCTTGTCATATAGAATTGGCCAAATTTCTAACATATTGCATTGGCCATAAACTATTGTATTGTCTAGATTAGCCTCCTTTACTATGTCATCAACCACTTGTACAATTGCAGCAAACCAATCTCATTCCTAGTGCCATCAACAATGTTATATAACATTGACCACCTTGGATAAATCCCTACTACATGTCCATTATAGATGACATCAAGCATCCCTTTACCTAACTACATCATCAAATTCCTATAACATTAGCTAAATAAACTTCCCCTATTTCTAAACTACACCATGATGATTTTTCCCTTCTCCTTAATAAATTCCCTTGGCCTAGTTTTTGATATTCCTTCACCTTTCCATTATATATCCTATTTTAAATTATAATTTCACTTTTTTTGGGAGAAAATTCCATTACATGAATTTGCCTTAGTACCTAGATTTCACAATATAGTTCATTTGATTCTAAAATACTAAAAATAACCAATTAATGCATTCCACACATTAAAAATCCAATGAATTGGGCCTTGTATACCCTCTTTTGGTAGGGTGTCTTACATCCTTCCATGTGGGATAGAATCCTTCAAGGTGGGTCACTCTGTTATAACCCCACTAGGTTTTACCAAAATATAGTAATTGTTTTAAAATTTATTTATACATATTCATCATATAGAACCACAAGCAATCTAATTAGTGATATTTAACTAACTTCATTCATTTAGTTAAATAATAGGTTATATCTAATCCACTTATCTAAGTATCACCATGAACAGATATAAAAAACATGAATAATGTTGAATAATCAATCAATATTGCATATAAATCATTAATGAAATAGTACAAATTCATCCATGACTGATACCACATTACAACCACTTTTATAGAAGAAAAATGGATAAATATTATAGTTTTTAGCAATAAATAATATCTCAAATAATAATACATGATACAAAGCTCCATGAAGCATGAGTCTCCATGACTCAATATCAGTCTATAATCTCAAGTGTAGTCTTTAGTGTAATACTCTAGTTAGGAGGGAGATCATCATCCAAGCACTTTTCTACATAGACCATATATCCTCTACACTACCTCCCAATAAGGGGATGGCTCTCCCTTCATGGATGGGTAGATAATGATGGTGCAGGAATTCATAGAAACAAATTAGAACCCATGTGTTGTAGACATCTAATACATAATGTCTATCATAAATAATTTTTTTATAACATGATACCACACAAATATGAAAACTATATCAACATATGAAATTATAATGTTTTTAACTATAACATTATTTTAGAAAATTTCAATAATTAATGATCTCTAGGATCAATTAGTTTCATACACACCACTCAATCAGATTACACCTCATCTTGCATTGATGGTGCTGATTAAGCTAGTGGAATCCATCCACTACTTATTTAGAGTCATGAATGTGATATTTGATTAAAATATATAATAATATGAAAATCAATAGACTCATTCAAAATATTTCCCTTTAGCTGATAAAAATATGCCAAGTATATAAATATTAAATACACACATTTAATCCATCAAATGTAATGTACTAAATCCAATATCATCTATTTTATTACAAAATAATAAATAGAATAAAAAATAGTCCTAAATATAACATACCATCTAGGTATTATTTTATATAGACTATCAGTTACTTTAATCATAAAACAACTCATAATGTTATTTCATCCCTAAAATAAACATTATAACATAAGCTTATTTAGTTATTCATATTCCACATATATATAACAAAATCTAGTCCAAAACATCTTAATATGCTCTGTATTTAAAACTCATAAATAACTTATTGTAATTCTTTTATACAAACATTAAAATATAAACAAACACCCAAATTCACATTGTCATGGTAATAATGCTTTCAAACTAACATAGTTGTGTGTGTGTGTGTGTGTGTGTGTGTGTGTGTGTGTGTGTGTGTGTGTGTGTGTGTGTGTGTGTGTGTGTGTGTGTGTGTGTGTGTGTGTTTAAAATTTTGAAGTATAATTCCAATACTATACAAATACTATATTGCATACAGAACACTCTAAGAAGGCATCCACTATCTAATGTCTTAGATAATTCCATATACTCTAAGTATATATCTAACTAAAAATATATCCACATAGCCATTTTATAAACTAGATACATCCTAATATACTTGTATAACTAAAAACACATAGAATTTTATGTGATTCACACTTCATACACATCCAACCATTTATATCAATTTTTTTAAATCAAATTATTCAAATAAATAGATTCAAATTAACATTTAAATTACATGTGTATGATCAAACACATACACTCAGCTAACTATACCCATCTTGGGATTTTTGATATAAAAATTAGACTTAACCACATAAATCCCTTTATGCAAATTATATATATATATATATATATATATATATATATATATATATATATATATATATATATATATATATATACATACATACATATATATATATATATATATATAACCACATACCTAGTCTTTTCACCAACTGTGCTAGAATCTTACTCAAATCATAGATTAATCTGAATAATAATAATAAACAACCATATCTAAATATTTATGTAGTTCATATATAATGAATTCAATTGAAATATTAACTCTGCCATATTAACATTAACGTCTTCATGTATATAACTATGCATAAATTTGAGTGCATAAACAATAGTTTGTTCTTTCACCTACCCATACATAGGTTATTTGTTATGGCTTTATCATTGGTTCAAACTATGTTTATGTATGTATGTATGTATTTATACCATAGTCCATTTTGTATAAAAAACCCACAAATTTGTACCCAAAATCTAAATGGGGTTACACATAGTCAAGCTCTCATACAACCCAAAATTTCAATCTATATTATTAAATACCTTAATGAATATATAACATAACTAGTTCGACAATAAACTATGTCGAACCGAATCTAATATACCATTTAATACAATAATCTTTCCATGATTGAAAAGATATTTTCAAATTGAAAATGAGTTCAAGATAGAGCTCATTTATACTTAAAATAACCATGGGAATTATTATAACTCTACTCAATTCCCTTGGGTTTAGCTTGGGTTGGTTGTAGGGTTATGTGAAGGGTTGAGCCTTCCATAGGGCCCTACATACATCCCTTTTCTAATTTTCCATAACATTTCAAAAAATTTAAAACCCAATAACCATTTGAATTCCAAAATTCATCAATCATTACACACAAGAATTTTAAGTACAAAACCAACTTATGATTATAGTTATGCCAAGAAAGTTGTATATACTCTTTTTCCTTAACTCATACTCTCCTTATTCTCTTTATATCTTCTATTCCCTATATGCATGCCTTCCAATCCTCATTATTCTTTCTTTTATTCATTGTTATCACTGTAATTACCACCAATTTCTCTTTCATTCATGACAGACTAAACTGACTAAAAATATGCATGCCAAAATAGCCCAACATAACCCACACTAAGCTAAAGTCTACCACCATTTCTCATGTAGCCAACAACCAAACTTCCATCATGATTTTTTCTAATAATGATGGTTAACCTAGAGTTAATGAGTTATTAAAAACCCTAAGCATCTTGAAACTTACCATAATTGATTAAAATAATCATTATAAAACCTAAATAATATTTACATGCCTTTTGACTCAAATACCAACTTTACTTAGTTTACAAACTGACTAAACAACAAGTCACAAACACCAATGTTATTCCATGAAATGTCAACCATTACTATCTTTCCAAACAATTTCATCTATTGACTACTCAAACATCATATTGACTATATAGCACGAGTAAACAAATATGGATTTAAAATACTATTGTTAATTATTACCAAGTCATCTAAATCAAACATTTTGCATTTGAATTTTAAACTATTAGTTAACCCTCTAAGTTTAAATAATAATGCATAGGCTTTAGAAATTAATTCAACAACACAATGATGTTTATATAATAGTTTCACAATGATAATATTCTATAACACCTTGAATTAGGTTATTACTTAACAAAGAGATTATAATTCATTAAGTCATTTACAGGTTTATACTACTATTAAAATTTATAATAGTAACCTTTTAAAAGTAAATAGTCACTAATGAACTAACTCAATTATGTAATAACATATATCAATTATTTCTAACAAAGAATGCAAACAAGCATTGATAAATGAATATTTAACTATGTATAATACCATAGTAAATTACATTAAACTAGTTAGGTATATATTTATCAATTCAACTAACTAATAACATCAACTGCAACTAGATTAGTGAAATCATGCAATCACATAAAATGATCTAAGAACATAAAATATAACAATAACTATTCATATAGAAAATAAATTACCACAACCATCTAACTCAAAAAATTTATCACACCATGAAATTCTATTATGGTATGTGCATAGGTTTTTGGTTTTATTTTCTATCATCCACCAACATTCCCATCTACACCACCCTCTTTGATGATGCTCTCCCTCCATCACACTCTGAGAGATGGATATGTCCTGTATCCACCTCATAATAATGAAGGTAGTTATCTTGAAACATAAATATATCCATAAAATAATATTTTATAATTAACAAACATGATTAGAATGTACAAAATAAAAAGTATAGCTATCTCATAGTAAACCAAGCATGTAAATTAAATAACATATAACTATCCCATAATCAACATATGACACAAATTTTAATCAAATAATAGTTAATAAACTAATAACCATAATAATCCATGGATCAAACATGTTTTTTAGCTTAGAGAGAAATTTGGTAGTGACATCCTTCCCCCCTGAAGCTGGTCATCATCCCAATGACATTAATTCAAATATAAATTCTAAATTTAAAACATTATTAAATAGAAAATAATATAATATTTAACAACAAAACAAGCAAATAAATGTGGAAAAAAATTGTAAAACTCATCATAGTCTTCCCAAGTGGAACTATCTTTAGAATATTGGTTCATTAGACCTTGCACTATGACACTTCTCTATTACACAAACTAAATTTTCAAATGTCAATTATTCTGATGGGTTTTACCATGACCATGTAGGGATCCAAAACCTATAAATCATTCTAATCCAACACATGTAAAGGATTAACAACATACTTTTTAATATAAGACACATATAAGACATTATTCAAAAGAGTTAGAGTTGGTAGCAATGTAAGCCTATACATTATAGGATTGACCACTTCCAAAACCTTGAAGGGTTCCACATATCTCGATGAAAGTTTCACAAACTTCTTAAATTTTATCAAGCCTTTCTGAGGCTTAACCTATAGAAAACTACCTAGCTATTCTCTTCAGATCAACATAACTTTTATGTCTATTGTTGGCCTCATCTAACCTCTATCTAATTGTCCTAGCTTGTACTTCCATTTTTGAAAGCATCTCATGTCAAAATACTACCCTATCTTCTAAATTGTCTCAACTAATTGGTGTTATACACCTCCTTTCATATAATTCCTCAAATAGATACATCTTCAATATTGATTGGTATGATTTATTGTAAGCAAACTCAACCAATGGAAGGTACTCCTCCCACTTATGTTGCTAATCCATTAAATACATACAAAGGATATATTCTAAAATCTAGTTAACTCACTCTGTCTATCCATTAGTTTCTAGGTGATAAGTAGTGTTGAAGTTCACTGTGTACCCAAAGCTAAATTTAGAGTCAACCAAAACCTAGAAGTCATCCTCAGATTTCAATCCAAAATGATCTTCTTTTGAAAACTATGCAATCGATACATTTCTTTCATGAATCTCTTTAAACGTATAATTACATCATTTGTCAAGTTGCCTGGTATGAAGTGGGCTACCTTGGTTAGTTTATCAACTAAAACCAAGATCATGTCATGTATATTTCATGATAATGACAACCCTTATACTAAGTCCATGTTAATTACTTGCCACTTCCATTATGGTATATCATGTTGATATAGCAATCTAGTCGGATGCACATGTTCAGATTTCACACACTAAAATTCTAGATAATGAGACACAAAATCCCTTGCATCTCTCTTGATTCCTTTCCATAAATATAGTGGTCTAAGTTTAGCCATGAGCTTGGTTACTCATAGATGTCCTAAATATGGGCATTATGCAGTTCCTTTATCACCGTGCTTCTTAGATTCTCTCTATTAGACACATAAATCCTACCATTGTAATGTAAAAGACCATCACTCTCTATCTTAAATCCCTTATACCTAGGATTATGAGCATTTTCAAATAATGCTTTCCTAACCTGATTTTAGAATTCATCTCCTGGTGATAATTTGATTACCTAAACTCAAAAAGTACTCATTATAGTATTTATGGCTTCTATGTACCTCCTAAAGTTTAAAGTGTCATCTATTATGTTCTCCTTGCCTTTTATATAATTAATATCAAAATCATAATCAGATAAAAAATATAATCATAATATTTTATGAGTGTTTAGATTCAGTTGGGTGAAGATATACTTGAGTTCCAAGTTGTCAATCTTGATCTCAAATGGTTTCCCCAATAGATAATGCCTCCAAACTTGTAAATCATGCATAATTGTCACAAGTTATAGATCATGAGGGGCATAATTCACCTCATATAGCTTCAATTTATTGGACTCATAGGCTACCACTAAGCCATCTTGCATAAGAACTCTAATTCCATCCCTAGATGCATCAATGATCACTAAGAATTGACCATTAGGATTTGGAACTCTTAGCACTAGTGTTAAATTAAGCCTCCTTTTTAGTTTTTAAAAGGCTACCTCATACTTATTTGACCAAACAAAAATTTAATTATTATTCTAGAGAGAGGTGATTGGATAAGCTATCTTAGAGAAATTTTAAACAAATTCCCTATAATAGCCCGCTAATCCCATGAAACTCCTTACCTCATGCACATTCCTTAGTGTTGGTTATTGAAAGCAAAATCACTAAGGGGGGATGAATTAGTGTTTAAAACATTATTTCACATGTAATTTAACATTCCTTTAATGATAAAATCAATAAAAAGATATAACAATGCATAAATATTCATTCACATGAGCATAACATAATAAAATATACATATGAGTGGGAAACACTAAAGGGGAAGAAAACCCGCTATGATCTCTAAAAATGGACTATAGTCCTATAACCAAAGGACCAAATTCTATTGAGAACCAACTTAAATTGTATCACCAACCCCAATGAAATCAATCACCCACTTGACTAAGCTGTATCAAGCACCAACTTACAAGAAAGCACCAACTCCCTAAGTGACTCAGCCATAACATGTATTTTAATCACCACACCTTTACTTTGCTATTATGGTCTCATTTCAAGATCTCCTTCTAATATACCAAGAAATATTTTATTTTCTTATATTGCTTACTTTTAAATAGGCCTAAAATTCTGTGTGTGTGTGTAAAATGTCATAGTCACACACCACTTGGTTAGACACATAATTTTAAACTCTTAGTTCATCCATGGAATAGGTCTTATAACATATTATGAACATGATTCAAATGAACTTTAAACCCTTTTTTTTTTTGAAACAACTCAATTAGGCCTCATTTCTCACATTCTATCATGACAACACTCTTCTATACATCTTGTCTCATTACACACTACCAAACTAGGCTTATTCACTTTTAACATCATCCTTCATAAGATGTACCTTTGACATTAATGACAATGCTAAAAAATATCCCCTATTGTCATTGATGGCAACCACTCTCAGAACCTTTTCTTAATAGGCAATTTCTCCCTCATTTTGAACTTTCTTCCCCTTTGACATAAATGACAAATAAATGTCTACAACTTCTTAGATCACACCTTTTGAAATAAAAACACTCAACAAACATAAGTATGAGTTTATGAGTCACCAAAAGGATGTACCTTTTACATCAATGACAATGCTAAAAAATATCCCTTGTTGTCATTTATGGCAACCACTCTCAGAACCTTTTCTTAATAGGCAATTTCTCCCTCATTTTGAACTTTCTCCTCCCTTTGACATAAATGACCAAAAAATGTCTAAAAATTCTTAGATCACACCTTTTTCAATAAAAAAACTCAAAAAACATAAGTATGAGTTTATGAGTCACCAAAAAACCATGCTCAACCTATTGATCTGGGCCACACTTTAGGTGACAATTCAGGTGACACTTTAGGTGACAATTTGGGTGACAGTTCTACCCTAATTGGTGGTAGAACTTCCAAGAGCTATAACTTTTGAACCATAGCTCTGTTTGACTCCCTATATGAACCATTGGAAATATAAGAATGAGGAGATGGAATGAGATATTCTTGGTGGGTTTTGACACCCAAAAACCCCATGGAAGTGCCCATAATTTTAATTTTAATAGTGTTATCTAAAAATAGTAATTTCTCAAATTCTTTGTTGTTGAAAATCATGGAAGTTAAACCACTTCATCTCCCTCAAGATTGGTGACCTTCCACATCTTCATCCTACCTTCAAAGTATGTATAAAAAAATATGTATCTTGAGAAGGGGATCATACATCTCTTCCTAGAGATAAGCATATGTTTTCTACAATATTGTGAGTAATAAAACATCTCTTCCCAAAGATAACATTATATTATTGTGTTATTTTGTGTTCTTCAATTATATTTCAACCAAAACCTCTAAGTTTTGGATCACCTATCTCTATTCATACCTTCTCATCACTACTCACCTGCTCTTAGAGCTAATAAACCACCTGATTTTCTCCCCCTAAGCACTTAACTTCCTTAATGACTGCTATGGGTAGGAACTACACCTAATTACCATCTTAGATGCTCAAATGTTGCCTTTGGAAGTGTCTTGGTAAAAATATATACAATCTAATCCTTTGTAAAAACATATTAATGTTTAATACTTTATTTACTTACTTTCTCCCTTATGAAATGATACTTGATGGGAATGTGGTTAGTATTGACATAATAGATAGATCTATGACTATCATACTCCACCTTGTAGTATTTTAAGGTCTATTTCATCCATAGGAATTGAGTGCAACATGAAGCTACTATAATGTATTTAGCCTCACAAGTAGATAGTACCACATAGGGTTGCTTCTTACTCATCCATGATACTAGAAATTCTCCTAAGAATAAATCTCCTCCACTAGTACTCTTCCTATCATCTAGACTCCCTATCCAGTCTATATTTCTATAGGCTATTAAGTCAAACTCCTTACTCCTAGGATATCACAACCCAAACTCCATAGTCCCCTTGAGATACCTAATTATATTTTTTTACTAATTATAGATGAATTTTATTTGGTTTTTCTTGAAACCTTCCCATAAGAACTACTACTTGCATGATGTTAGGTCTAGAGGTGGTAGTGTAAAACAAACTTCTAATCATTAAACTGTGTGATGTCTAATTAACCCTTGGATATTCATCTTCTTTGCTCAACTTACACCCTATAATCATAGGTGTGATAACTACCTTGTAATCTTCCATCTCAAATTTATTCAACATATCTCTTATTTACTTAGCTTATGAGATGAATATACCTATTTTTGATTTATTGATTTATTTCCCAAGAAAGAATGATATTTATCCTAGCATGGACATCTCAAACTCCTTCATCACATCTACAAAGGCCTTAATCATACTCTCACTGTTTCCACCAAAGATGATGTCATCCACATAGATAACTACTATTAACTGATGGTCATCCCCTATCTTTATGTATAGATTACTATCTACAACTCCTCTTTTAAATCCTTGATCCAATATATACCCATCTAATATGGCATACCAAGCTCTAAGAGCTTGATTTAGACCATAAAGAGCCTTTTTCAATCTACAAACATAGTCTTTATAACTTGATAGTGAGAAACCCTTAGGTTACTCTATATACACCTCCTCTTCCAAGTTCTCATTCAAAAAGGTAGATTTGACATCCATATGGTACACCTTAAACCCTTTGAATCCTACATATGCAAGAAACAATCTAATGGATTCCAATCTTACTATTGGAGAAAAGGTCTCTTCAAAGTCTACCCCTTATACTTGGGTATATCCCTTATATACCAATCTATCCTTATTCCTAATGAATTCTCCATGTTCATTCCACTTCTTCCTAATCACCCATTTAATTCCAATGACATTCTTCTTGTCTCCATGTTCCTAAGTTTCATTATTTTCTATTTGGTCTAACTCCTCATTCATAACACCTATCCAAAACTTGTCTTTATTTGATTCTACAAGATTCTTAGGTTTAATCTTAGATAATATAGCAACATTATCTTGATTTAGGTTACTTACCATCTTTCTTATTTTAATATTTGCATCGTTGCTACCAATGATTTGTGATTCAGGATGATCTCTTTGAATCTATCTTAAGAGGCCTTTTGAGTCTTATCTTTCCTCAACTTCTCCTTTTTCCTCATAAATCTCTATTTTTTCCTCTTCTTTCTTGAATCCCAGATTATTTGATGTATCCTTTGACTATGAGTATGATTTATTTGTCTCACCAATCTTTACAATGGTGATTTCCACTATCTTTTACAACCTCTTGTTATAACATCCATAGGTTGAGTTTACTAATGAATACCCCAATAATATACCTTCATTAGACCTAGAATAAAACTTACCTAAGTCTTATTCATCTCTTTTGATGAATTACTTACTCTCAAACACTCTAAAGTGTTCTACATTAGTAGGTCTACCTTTCCATAGTTTGTAATGGGTCTTATTTCCATTAGTCCTTATTTGTCCTCTATTTAAGATGTAGACTATAGTGCTCACTACCTCTCTCCAGTATCCATTAGCTAACCTTGACTCATTTAGCATATTTATTACCATATCTTTAACTATCGTACTCTTTCTTTCCAATACCCTAATTGGTTGAGGTGTCCTAACTACTGAGAACTATCTCCTTATTCCATGAATATCACAGAAGTCATCAAACTCATTAGACCAAAACTCTCATCCTATGTTAGATCTTAGGTACTTTATCTTCCCATTCTTTTCATTCTCAAAAAGATCCTTGAATTCCTTAAACTTATCAAGAGCTTCTAACTTTTATTTCAATAATGTTACCCAAGTCATTCTTGTATAGTCATATATGAGTAATATGAAGTAGTTATCTCCTTGAATTTTTTCAATTATTACAGGTCCATAGAAATAAATTTGTATTAACTCCAAAGGTCTTGTATTATATTACTCCTTAGACTTGAACCTTCTTCTAGTTTTCTTACCATGTTGACATGCCTTGAAAAGTGTGTTTATTAGTTTGGTGATCTTAGGCATGTTCTTCATAGACTTCTTAGTACTTATCTTGACCATACTATCAAATTTTAGGTGACCCAATATTTTATGCCATAGACAACATTCATCCATCTTGCTCATAAATCATCTCTCCTTCTTGATCTCATTCAATACCTATAGAATATTCTTAGTTCTCCTAGTATTGACAATTAGAATTCCTAATTTGGTTGTACTTATATCACTTCCTCTATCATGAAAGGCTAGTGTGTGGCCTTGGTTGCACATTTGACTTAAAATAAGTAGGTTTTATTTCAAATCTTCCACATAAAACACATTATCTATCTTAGTCTTATCATTAACCAAACTCAAGATACTCTTGCCAACTATATTGGTAGTTATGTTATCTCCTTATCTCACTATTCTTACAACATTCTTATTCAATGAAATGAACTTGATTTTATCTCCTATCATGTGGCTTGAGTAACCACTATCTATATACCATTTAATTCCTTCATCTTGAATGTGAAAGGTAGTTTGAGCTAGCATAAATTCTTCTCCTTTAGTCTTCTTCTCCTCCTTCACCTTGTTCACAGGGTCTAACTTCTTGATCCACTTCTCAATGGTATGACTATATAACCTCTTGTCTTGACTACTATTATTCATATGCCTCATCTTGTAATCCATTGCAATATGTCTTCTTTGATCATAATTATAGCATAACATTATTCTTCTACTATTGAAATCGAAATTCACCCTATTCCTCCATGAGTAATTGATTCTTACATAGTGTCTACAATCCATAGATATATGTCCATATTAATTTCATCAAAAATAGTAACCACTGAATGAATTCACATACCTTGTCTATTTCATGTTGAATGATGCACTTTTACCTTTTTTGTTTCTTGAATAATTCATAATCTTATTGAATTTTTGATGATCAATTTGAGTCTCAGATTTTAGAGATTTTGCATAGGTCTTTGAGGTCTAACTCTCCTTGTTTTCCTTTTGGTCTTATTTGAACCCAAGACCTAACTTGTCATGTGAAGACCTTTGACTATTAAAAATATCACCAAGGACTTTATTACTCTTTTTAAATTTTTGATGTGTCTTCATATTAATCGTTGCCTTATCCAATTATATCTTCAAGGACTCCATTTCTATTCCAAACTTGATACATTATTCCTCCTTGATCTTAAGACTTGTAGTGACAATTTCAATCTAAGTTTCCAACTATTTGATAATCTCCTCATGTTCATTAGTGTTGTTTCTTAGTCTCTCTTCAAAGAGATTGAGTTGGTCCTCATAACTATTAACTAATGATCTTAGTTTTTGATTCTTCCTTCTTTGTAACTTTAACTCCTCTAGATCACTCACGAATTCTACCTCAAGGTTCACTTTAACCTCTTCTTCATCTGATTCTTCATCATTCATAAGACTTTTCCCTTTTTAACAAAACTAATTATATATTTATATATCCATGAATAAGGATTTATTTTTATCATTATCATTACTATCATCATCAATATCAAATTTACTTGTATTACTTACATCAGATGAGCTACTATCTTCTTTAGTATATAAACTTATCTTGTTCTTGAATGATAGTTTCTTGCCTTCATACTTATTGAAAACCTTTTTGTTTTTTCAAGATTATATACCTTCTTATCACCACCATGATATTAATCATGCTCTCCATCATGCTCATTCTTATCCTTATTATGACATTTAGATGCAAAGTGACCAATCTTACCATAGTTAAATAATTTTAATGGAAACTTGCCCTTATACTTACCTAAAGCTTTCCTTAGTTTTTTATAAACATGGATTCTATATTTTCATCATCAATTTCTATGTAAACATCATCCTTACCCTTCTTGCCTTGTGAATTTTTCTCAGCTTTGAATTCAACTTCTTTTTTGGAAGGTCTTCGATCACTTGTTCTCATTTCATAAGTAGTTAATATGCCATGAAGCTCATCCATCTATAATATTTTAAGATCTTTGATCTCCTCTATAGTAGACACCTTTAAATAAAACTTATATGCTAGGGATCTCAATACCATTTTTACTATTTTTTATTCTTCCAAATTCTCTCCTAGACCTCTAATGACATTTACCACTTCATCTACTCTTAACAAATAAGATGCAATGTTTTCATCTTCCTTCATTCTCAAACTCTCAAATTACCTTTGATTGGTCTATAACTTTTCTAACTTGACTTTGGTGTCTTCTTCATAAATGGTTTGAAATTTTTCCCAAATCCTTTTGGTTGTATCACAATTCATGAATTTTAAAAATTCTACCTCTAAAAGACCACATAGAATGGCATTCATTGCCTTAGAGTTGTTCTCACTTGCCTTCTTGCCTATTGTGTCAGTTCATGGCATAGAACATGGAGTGAATATATCAAAAAAATATTTTCATATATCATAGACTAAATACATTAGATAGGTATTAATTTTTCTACTCTAAAATTCATAATTAGTCCCACTAAATAGAGGATACTTATTGATTATGAAACCTCATTGTAATTGATTACTAGACATAATTATGTTTCTAAGATCTCCTTCAAGCTATTTAGGCCTAATTCAAAGGACCAAACTCTAATACCAATTATTGAAAACATAATCATTGAGAAAGGGGTTGAATTAGTGTTTAAAACTTTCTTTCACATGTACTTCAACATTCCTTGAATCATCAAAGTAATACAAAGATATAACAATGCATAAAGAGTCATTCACATGAGCATAACACAAGAAAAACACACATATAAATGGGAAACCCTCAAGGGGAAGAAAACCCACTATGATATCTATAAATGTAATAAATTACTATAAAATAAAATATCAATTTTTTTTAGTGCCAACTCAACTTAGAGCACCAACCCCAATGAAGTCAAGTACCCACTTGACAAGGCTTTAGGAATCACCAACTCCCTAAATGACTCAGCACCAACTCATATACCACATTTTTTTTATAACCACACATTTTATCGTATATTATGGTCTAATTTAAATACCTCCTTATGCTCTACCAAGCAATATTTTATTCTCTTATATTGTTTACTTCCAAATAAGCCTAAACTACCTTGTATATATATACAAGTCTCATCGTCACACACCACTTGGTCAGCAACACAATTTAAAAATATTAGTTCATCCATGTAATATGTCTTATAACATATTATTAACATGATTAAAATGAAATTTTGACCCCTTTTGATCTGAAATAACTCAATTAGGCCTCATTTCTCTTTTAGGCCTCATAGAGACCTAATTACATTAGGTATATCTTCTTAGCATCAAAGCTTGATTCTATTGGACCCATATGAACTTATCAAAAAAATTAAAACCATTAAATCACTTATAAAAATACCTATACTAACCTCCTATATTATTTATTAAACTTGTGTCTTTCATTCATACCATGAAAGCTCCTTTAGGACCAACTACCCTATTAGGCCTATGTACCTCAAAAGTTTAGCTTGAAAAAATGAATCTCAAATACTCTTAGGCTACTAAAATATATAAAATGAAACATTTAAATAGGTTCCTCATGACCTCAAGGTCATCACCAAATGTTTTTAACACTTTCACTTAGGAGATAAAGACTCAAGAACATCTCTACAACTCACTCACTCAGAACTGCCAATTTACCTTAAAGACTAGTCATGGTGACTTAGACCTCGAACACCTATGTAGACACTTTAAATGACTATTTATGAATTTATAGGGTCATATAATATATATAAACCATTAATAAATATAAATATCATATGGTCTCATGGAAAATATTGATCTTTCAGACCAATTTCTTGACCCTAGATCACATAGTCTTAACTAAATCAAATAGGTCATTTTGTGAGCAACTTTTTCATAATATTCACTAAAAAAAAAATTATTAAAAGAAATAAAATGGCTTAAAATTAATAAATAAACTCTTCATATAGTTTTTTTCAACAATATGACATGCTCAAATGCTCAAATTCATCTTCTCATCTCTGCCTAGATTTTGCACTATTTGTACCATTAGGTTTGTTTGTGACTGGCTAACTTGAATGACCAAATTAGAAAATTTTAAGGATATAACCTATCTATAAATCATAATGGAAATGATAAATAATTATGTATCTTCTTCTCCCATTAATTTACTTTTCTTAACCAATGCAACTTTTGAGAGCTACAACTTCTTTACAAATAAGCATGTATATGTGCATTTTTTCTCTCATCTCACTAACCACCACCAATAATAGGTAAATGGGAGATTTTATTACATTATTAAATATATTTCATAGGAATTTTAAATATTTATAATATTATTTAAACAATATCTTTCACATTGGGTCCTTATTAGGGTTTTAGGGAGGTTTAACACAGGTTTTGGTGTTAACGATTGTTCATAAAGGACTACCCCTTGAATATAAAACCAATACATAAATATCTCATATATTACCCTTTAAAATATCTCATTAACATATTATATTACCATGTAGAGGTTACACATGCAAACAAATGTTAGAAAGTGCTTCTCAGGTCTTGAGACCTCATTCTGTGAACTTGAGAAAGTCTAAAATAGTGTTTTATGAAAATTAATTCAAACCATGACATAAAAATTTATGAAAATTACTAAAAAAACTTATCTTACCTCTATGAATTTTGACATATGCATACTTTTCTTGAAATCTGATATGCATGCCTCATTAAGATAGGTAGGGTCTAAGAGAGGTCTATGTGTAGGCTTAGTCTGAAGGTTTTACCCCTATAAGCTCACCCTAAAACTCTAAATAATTATTTAATACCTCACATACATGCTCAAAAAATGTGAAAAAACCATCACCTACTATTTTATTCATTTTCATGTACATACCTCTTCATGTCATGACTAGGCTCATGGCTAGGCTTCCTATGTAACTTTGACATCAATGACCTATACCTTAATACAACCATAAGGCCTTATTTATCTTCAAATTATCTATTTATCTTTCTCACATTATGACATTATCTCATGACAATACTTTCTTATGCATCTTGTCACATCACACTGCCAGACTAGGCTTAGTCACCTTTGACATCAATGACAATGCTCAACACCATCCACTCCATTATGGATATTATATTTGATATATATAGTAAAATACCATCCATAGAGATAATATTTCCCAAATACTACATTTTATTTTTAAAAATTCACACTTAGATAACTTGCCATACAACTTGTGCTTTTGAAAACACTAAAAAACTAGTTCTAAATGTTGTAGGTTCTCTTCCTGATCCTTAGAATAAATGAGGATGTCATCTATAAAGACTAAAACAAAATGATCCAATAAATATCTAAAAATAATATTCATAAGATTCATAAATGTTGTTGGAGCATTTGTCAATCCAAATGGTAACACTGTGAACTTGTGTTATGTACCTAGGGATATGATATATTAATGTATATGGGTTGATGGACATGTCGACATATGGCACACATCCCATTCAGTTAATTATATGGGTCCAATATATTAGGATAAATGAGTATATATTGGTGTGCCAATATTCATGGATACTCAATATATGTAAAAATATAATAATCATCCTTAAGGGCGGGCAACACCATTCAATACTCCTTTAGGAAGGAATAACTCCATAATGTCTCTTCGAGGTGACAAACTCTAATATCCTCTTACAATAGAAGACTCAATTCTTACTTCCTTCCTTTAAAATTACATTCACCTCTATTATATATACCTATAAATAAATAACAATGTATGGATAACCTTCTAATCCTAATGTAGGTCAACCATTACCCAATGCACTAATTCCACAAGTTACTCATTTATCCTAATATATTAGACTCATATAATTAACTAAATGGGATGTGTGCCACATGTCAGAATCTCCATCAACCTATATACATTAATATATCATATCCCTAGGTACATATCATTCCTTCCCTCTTTGACATGTTTCATACCCAAAACATAAGAAGAAACCAAATAATGAGTTTGATTCCAATCATTACACACTTGTCTCCAAACTTGATCATTCAACCACATGTATGTGATCTTGGTATGTGATATCTCTCCAAATTTGTTTCTAAATTCCATCATGTCACTCTAATTCCATACTACCTTGGTGTCCATGCATAATTATTCCTCCTTTAATTTCATGTACCATATTCCACTATGTTGCTTTTATTCTATGTATGACCATAGTAGTTATTATTCCATGCATGGTCATAGTAATTTCCCCATTGATTCCATGTTCCATATGTTATTACACTACTTTAATTACATAAATAACCATAGTAATTATTTTTTGGCTTCCATGCATAGCCATAGTGATTACTCCATTAATTCCTTGTGTAACCATAATCATTGATACTTTGATTTTTTTATATAGCCAAAGTTATTATTTTTATGATAGTACCTCATACAGATCCATGATTATTATCTCTCATGATGATGTGGGTGTCTATATACCTAGAAAATTTCTAATACTTTAACCTTATTGACCTTTTATTCTACCTCTTCCACCTTTTTCTTTGGTGGTTCCTTTGTCTTTTGAGTAGATGAAGTGTTTTTTTCTTGTAATGTTTCTTCATCAATGTCTTCATCTAAATATTTTATATGCTCTTATTAAATTTATTCAATATCATCTTCATGATATACATTGATTTTTATTTGTGCCTTTCCAACTATTATATCCTGTAAAGTGACCTTTTTTCTATAACAAAAATTCATGATCTTCTTTTGAACATTAATATTGATTGTTCCCAAAGTATCTAACCATGGATATCCAAGAACCATATCCACATCATCCATATCCAAAGCATATAAATCTGAATGCAAAACATATTTATCTATAGTGAGCACCAAATCTTCAAAAACTTGAATATTATTAAGATCTATTTTAGCCTCTTTGATATTGCTTGTTTGAACATGTAGAAGGAGAGCCACATCCATGTTGATGAAGTTATACTTGTTACTAGGTTCATGGACATAATGACCTTCTTTTGAATGCACACATGAAACTAAAAAATTGACTCTGATTGATTTGGAGAAAAACTATTCAAACCCTTATCATCTAATCTTTCTTCTTTCTCTTGGAGATCCTCTACCTCCCCTTCTGAACAATTTGTAGTCTCCTCATCATGAGTATGTGTGATTTCTTCTTCATCATCAATTTCATGTTCTTCCTCATTGTCATTATTTTGTTTTACTAATTTTTATTATTTATCATCTCTTTTATTTTATTCATTACCCTCCTCATCATCCATTTCGTCCTCTTTTTTACTTTATTTTTCTTTTATACCCCATCGAACTAGGAAAACTTGTTCTATTTATTCCCATGAAAATTTCCATCATTTTAATCCTAGCTCATCCCATCAAAGTATTGCAGGATTGTAAAGAAAATTTTAGAAATGTCTGCCACAGAAGTATTCAAACATTATTTTTCTTAAATAGGATCCAACATTTTATAGCATCAATATCATCCTCCCCTAAAAATACTTGTAACTTCATGACTCACAAAAATTAGGGTTAATGAAAAAACATAAAATTTTAATAATTAATACAAAATTGAATCAAAAGGTCCCAAATTTTGAATGTATCTTATATGTATGATAATGAAACTTTTCTAAAACTTTTGTGAAACATTTCCAAATATTTTATCTTGTAGATTGAATATTTTAAAAATCATAAAATCACAATAAATCTCTCAAAACATTTTAATTTTTTTTATGTAGCTTTATTATATGTTAATACAATTCTAAACAAAAATTCATAGAAAAATCCCTTGTATATTGGTAGATATGATGAAATTAGTAAAAACCCTAAAATATGAATAACTCCCTCCAAAATGATCATATAGCCTCTATTTTTTACTATGACTTCCTTAAAATATTCTATAGTTCCATTAAAAGAATTGTGCAAAAATTCACAACTAATTGCAAGATATTAATGATTTCAAAAAACTAGGGTTGCATCCCACACAAATTGTCCAAATCGAAGCTTTAATACCACTTGTTATGATCCACACATATAATAGTTGAAATATGTAGAATATAATGTAGATCAACTCAACATAATAGATATTGGTGGGCCAAAATTCATGAATACTCAATAAATGCAAAAATAAAATAATCACCCTTAAGTTAGGGCAACACCATACAATACTCCTTTAGGAAGGAATAAATCCATAATGTCTCTTCGAGGAGACAACCTACAATATACTATTACAATATAAGACTCAATTCTTGTTTCCTTCCTTTACAATGATATTCACTTCCTTTATATAGACCTCTAAATAAATAACAATGTATGGGTAACCTCCTAATCCCAATGTATTTTGACCATTACCCAATGCACTAATTCCACAAGTTACTCATTTATCCTACTATATTGGAACTATATAACTAACTAAAGGGATGTGTGCCACATGTCAATATTGCCATCAACACATATACATTAATACATCATATCCCTATGTACATAGCAACTTTTAGTGCCCATATCGAGTTTTGAACATTTTTTTCAAAATATCCTCTTCATGAATTCTCAATTAATGATACCCTGCTCTAAGATAAATCTTATAAAATATTGTAGTTCCTTGAATTTTATCAAAGATATCATCAATGTGTGGCAATTTATATCTATTTTTTATCATTTATTTATTTAACATTTTTTAATATATACACAAGAAAAGAATGCCATCCTTCTTCTTGATGAAGACAACTAGTGCACCCTAAGATTTCAACAAAAAATCTTGAATTTATGCCTTTAACTCAACCAATTCAGTGGTTGTCATTCTATACAATTCCTTATACTATATTTATAATCCAAGTATGATATCAATCGATAAATTAAACTCATGCTTGGGTGGTAATCTTGTTAATTCTTCTAGAACACATCATGAAAGTTTCTTAGAAAAGGGCAATCTTCAATGGATGGTTCCTTAGACTCCTCCATCTCATTTATATTAATGATAAATTCTTGAAATCTCTTCCTTTGATATTCATTAAGTTAAATTGTAGAAATTTATCTTAGATTTAACTCCCTTTTCTCACCCTGAAGTTATGTCTGATTTATGAAATCATCTTGACACTCAACCTTTTTTAGATAATAGTAGAACTTTGATTTATGCTTTGTAAGATAATTGATTCTTAGGATCACATCATATGACCCCAAAATTACTACAAAAGTATCTACTATTGTAGTGAATTTAGGCAACCTAATATCCACTGTGACTAAATACTTGTCAACTTTGACCTTAGACTCATTACCATACTATACTAACCATGCATATGCCATAACTCTGTATTTTATAGATAATTTACTAATAATTATATGAGAAATGAAATATTATGTAGATCCCATGTCAATCAAAATTGAATTTCAATGATCAAAAAAATACTTGACATTTTTATGAGTGAATCTTGATACTCAACCTGATGATTGTCAACAACTGCATGAATCTATTACTAGAATTACTAGAATATACCTTGTTAAGAAGCAAAACCCTTATTCTTCAACTTATCCTAAGGAAATTATTGAGCATAATGGTCACCTCCACATATGTATCAACCTCTAATAGGTCCTTTCTTCTTAGATTGTTAGTTTTCATTAAAACCTCCCTTGAAATAATTACCAAGTTTCCTCTTCCCTAAACTATTGTTAGACTTGGTGTTATGATTCTTTAACTAACTCTTGGAGTATCCACACCTCTACTTCCAATTATTCTTTTTGAAAGATAGTTTAGAACTTCCAAAATTATTTTTGAACTTATATCTGACTTAGGAAAGAGATTTTAGTTTTTATTCCTACTTGATTGCCTTCTCAAACACATGATTCATGGTAGATGAACCATGTACATCTACTTCACAACCAATTTAGGGTTTTAATACCATGATGAATTTCCTAATTTTAAACCTCTCATCCACCTAATACTGAGGTACATACTTAAGGAGCTTGGTGAATTGCTCCTAGTATTTATTCACCAATAATCCTCTTGCTTAAGACTATAAAAACCTATAATCTATTGATTGAAGTAAAAATGTGGAATCCATAATGACCTAAATAGTGTCATAAACTATTCCCATGTGGTGGTGGTTTAGTTGAGGTTCATATCAATCTTCTTATTTTCCCACCAAGTTGCTACTTCACTAACAAGCTGATATGTTCCCTAGACTACTTTCATGACTTTAGAATAATTCTGAATCTAGAAATATTTCTCCATTACTATCAACCATGCTTTATCTCTATCTCCCAATATAGATTCATCAAACTTAGGTATATTTACCTTTTTCATGT
>JARHVA010003941.1:147500-160000 GCA_037957365.1 Torreya grandis | reverse complement strand
TGTGTGTGTGTGTGTGTGTGTGTGTGTGTGTGTGTGTGTGTGTGTGTGTGTGTGTGTGTGTGTGTGTGTGTGTGTGTGTGTGTGTGTGTGTGTGTGTGTGTGTGTGATTGGGCCTAGTATTCCATCTTAAATACTTATAGGTGGTGGTATTAAAACCTCCAAGATGGACCACCCCTACCCTTGTCCTATATATAACCATAACTGGGGCTGGTATTCTTGCTTAAAGCCTTCAATCCTGGTATTCGAGCCCACCACACTCTACCCACCAACCTATGTAATTCCTCATATATAAGCCATGGTTTATTGAATACCTAAATTTTTATACACAAATCTCTTATTTCCCAAAATAAAATATATACTAATGAATATTTTTCACCCTTTTATGGTAATTTTTTACCCCTCAATTTTTTATTGACATATTAAATTTTTCACCCATATCTTTGGTTTTGTATGTCCTTTTCATGAACTAAATAAGCCTTATAATCCTAGTGACATAGATAATTTTTAAGTGCTAATATAATATTTTTTTAAAAATGAATTTTATCTTATTTTTCAAGTTCACCTCTTATTCCGCACAATGGGCATCTCTCACCATCTACTACACACAAAATTTTATACCATCAATAGGGTAAGTAAAGGTATTTATTTACATTTTACTTAATTTTAACATGTATTAATGCATTAATTTATCTTATTTGTTATGTTTCTATGTTCCTTCCTAAATAACCATCCCTTGTTACACTATTGTGACATGTGATGAGATCTAGGTGGGGCATATGCATATGCAACATTTTTCACTTTTATCATTTACTGGTGTTTTTTCTTACAAAAACTTTTCAAATTTTAATCTCATTGAGTTCATGACTTAAAGGGTGCACCAATAAAGGGATGGGTAGACCTTTGGTGCTTTTTGATATATGTTGTTATCTATGTTATGATCATATCATTCTTGTTTCTAGTTTAGCTTCCTCATATTTATCTTACTACCTATCTCATTCCATCCTATCTTACTAAATTGTGACAATTGTCTCATTTCCTACTAGATCAGGCCAATATAAATTTTTATATTTCACACATTTCCCTCTTTGTAATGTATTGACCTATCCAATGTAGTTTTGGGTGTGTCTTTTGCAATTTTCACTATTTTGGCCTAGTTGATGTAGTTTGATTTTAGCTAACTCTTTTACAATACATTGAACTAGGATGATATTATTAGCCTAATTATAGGGTAAATTTGGTTAATTTGATCACTATTTATGCAATTCACATTTTCATTTCAATATATCATACACACTTTATTCATTGTGATTTTTCTTGCACTTTTGTCTGATTCACATTTGGAGGAGTTAAGTCTAGAATCTTGTCTTGAAGGAATATTTTATTGTGGAAGTATTGAAGTATTTTTAGGAGTTCCTTTGTTGGCTTCGAGCCTATTTTTCCATTCTTTGATGTATTCACAACTAAAAAAAATCTCTTACAAATCACCATTAGGCAAGGGTGAGATTAAGGCTCGACGGTTCCCCATCAAAGTAAGTATTTATATCCTTACTCTTTCCTTTAATTTATTTAGTAGATATAAGTTTATTATTTCTTAGTGAATGAATGTGTGTATCCTTATTTAGTATTTATGTACACTTATACTTAGTGTGCATATAGGGTTTTTTTAACTTTTCATTTATTCATTATTATATTCTTTAGACCCTTATTTGTCCACCATGACTCCTTACCCATTTTGATTATTCTGACCCTTCCCCTTTAGTTTTAGTTTTGTTTACTTACATTGCCTATTTAAAATATATATTACTCACATTAGAGGTATGGCTAGAGCTATCTCATTGTTTCTAAGGCCTAAGGGATTTAGAACCCTTTCCTTTGATATTGGTGATATATGTAGCCCTCTTGCTAGATATGTAGATCCATTGGTCACATCCTAAACATTAGGTATCATTAGGATCCATTTGATTAACCTTATATGAGTCTATATCTTTAGAGATAGGTTAGTTGTAGGTTAAGCCTAACCCATCACATACAACATCCATTTTAATTCTTTCCTTTTTAGATGAAGGTCTATATAGGGTAATAAATAAAAATAAAAATGAGAAATTAGTCTTTCCTCCACTTCTTGAGTTTAATATTACTTGCACAAAATATTTAATTATTTTATAGTTATTATTTTTATATTTACTTCATCATTCCATAGATTCATATATATTCTATCATTGAAACCAAAATCATGGTGATATATCCCTAAAATCTTTCCTTTGAGTGTTTATAAATGTGTATTTACATTTCCCATTAGATCCTAGTGTTTGAATTCATGGTCATCTAAGTTAAATAATAACTTATGTGTCACCAATGCTTATAATGCTAGCCATAAATTCAAATTTCTTGTCATTATCTTAATAGGCATATGAGGCCATGGGGATTATTTATTTTCTTTGCAATATCCATAAATTCCATGAATGATTTAGTAATCCACCTCTTGCTCTACTAATTTATCTGGTACAAAGTAGGGTATCTTGAGAGGTGACATCAATATTCCCTAAATTATAATGACTCTACAATCTTAGTAGTACCAATGGGCACCAATGCTGAGAATGGACCATATTACTTTTTTGGATAGCTTGGGCATTTATGTTTCATTATGCATGATATAATGGGGTATAAAAATAATTGTTAATTTATTCAATGAACTTTTGATACTTATGCACATATAACTTTAAAAACTCACAATGTATTGTATAATCTAAAGTAAAATTCCATTTATGAATGTAATCAAATTTTAATGTGGTGCATGTAACATCCACTAATTAGGAAATCATGTATATTTTATTTCATTATCTCACTTCAAAAAATTTTTGTCTTAGATTGAGAGAAATTATTTCCCATAGGTAAGGGATTTGTACATCACTGATGATCATTGAAATCATGGTAACCCAACACTTTTCAACATGGACAATGTCTGTAATGCCGTACAATCTGTTCATTAAAACCATCCCAATTCTAATATCAAGTCTAAATAAATTAAAGTTAATTGTCTTAAATTATTTTTCTATTTACCTAATTATATATTTCTTCAACCCATTACCTAAGAACCTCTCTCAAATTATGGATATTATGTCATTATAACCCCACTAGATGATTATAAACCATTATATGAGGTGGTAGCTTTAGTAATTCTAAAATCCCATGCCCACAAGAAACAATATTTTATTCTTAAGCATCCATGATAAAACCATGTATTTTTAATATATATTTCATGTAAATACATTAAATAAAAATTTCCATACATGGAAATACCTCAGATTTGACCACTAGTCAATGAATAGCTATGTTTTATAGGGAAATTACATCTTATGAATAGTTTATGTTAGCATTATGCCAGCATGAGATGCACCTACATCTTCTAATATTACTTCAATTTTTAAAACTTATTTAAAATAAAATTATAGCATTTAAAACCCAATCACAACACATTTAAATAAAACATTTATGTATATATAAATTAAAGACGTATCATAGGATAAAGGGGATGAATCCATGTTGGTTACACTTATGTGTTGAAATGAATAATAATTTTTTTCAATATCTCAACAATCACATGAGTGCATACAATAAATGAAGATATCTCACATTTTATTGAAAGCTATGAACTTATATCTCTTCTTTGAACATTGGTCAATGTAGAAACCAATGCAATTTTTAAAGTCATGACATTCTCTAATTATTTATTGAGATCATTTAGGTGTTTTCTTCAGTCATGTCATCTATGTGTATTAATTGCATAGGATGTCCTTTCATAGCTTTTCCAATTGAAATTTGATATTTACCCCTTTTTAAATTGGGTTAAAAAAGAAGTTTTAGCTGCCCATGTGTCATCATCTCACATATTTGGGATTATGGGGGAGACACAAAATTTTGTCACTAAGAGCCATGTGGGCTAAATGATATTATAAACACTATTAGTCACCATCAAGATACCTTATTTACTAAAGACCTTTCCACCAAATATGAGTAAGCTTAAATATCTCATCTTAAACTATAAGGAAATTTTTGATTAGTTTAAAAAAGAAGTTTTAGTTGCCCATGTGTCATCATCTCACATATTTGGGATTATGTGGGAGCCACAAAATTTTATCACTAAGAGCCATGTGGGATAAATGATATTATAAACACTATTAGTCACCATCAAGATACCTTATTTCTTGAACACCTTTCCACCAACTATGATTAAGCTTAAATAGCTCATCTTAAACTACAAGGAAATTTTTGATTGGTTTAGAGTCATGTAATGTAAATTTGTTAACCTTATCATAGTTATGATATATAAGTATTTATAATAAGGACATGTTATATGTATGTACTAATTTATTTGGGTCCACATAGAGTGAAAGATTCCATAAAGATTATTAAAATAGGTGTGACACAAATTTCATAATGAAACAGAATAGGACATGTGGTTGTCTACCATTTATTCAGAATCATGCACTGTAAAATAATTATTAATTTTTTTTTATTAAAGTCCTTGCTACATGATCAATGATATTATGTGAAAGTGGCAATATATTGTGGGCTATAAGTTACATAGTGAAAAAAATATTCTTAGAGCCTTTTCAACTTGCGTAGTGGTGTGAGATTGCAAGGTCCTATGAATGTGACTCATGACATTATTCAATTGATTTAGAGTCATGAAGTGTAAAAGATGGTATAAAAATTCTAAGTACTATGATGTATGTATAAAATATATAAACTATGTGGTGTCTTTTAACTCACTCAGGATTATGTAATTATCTAATATTGTGTGCCAAATTTTGAGGTTTTAGGGTTGCATGATATACCTATGTACCAAAATATTTAAACATAAGTTTAATTCAAAGATAAACAAGTAAATTAAACAAAAACAATGAAAAAATAATGTTTCATAGTGAAAAAATAGCCATGAGGGCTCACGATTATTTATTTATGAGTGCTCAAAACTCAATGAATGGTAAAATATGGGATTGCATGGATTGGAATGCATTAAGAGTTCATAAGAACATGGACACATTGAACTAAATAAAATCCTTGAATTAAAATCAATATGCATGTAAATAAATATATACTTTTTTAGAATACATCAAAAAATTTGATGGTATTTATAATAGATTTATGATTGAAAGTTTTGAGTAAAAACTTATAAAATCAATAAAATCAATGACTAATCCATTAAATTGAAACCAAATTATCCATTTTTAATGATACCATTATAATTTCTTATAAATACAAGTAGATATCTATCTAGAATAAAATGAGGGTGTGTTGGTCACAACAAATGGTAACTTATATGGGGAAAACACCATTATGTGTTTAGAATATAGAATATTTGGTTGAATCTTGAAATAAAACCAACAAAATACTAGAAAACTTTATGCTTTCATTAAAATCAGAACAAGATTTTCATTTTCACCATATGAAATACTAGTTATTAACATATAATGAGCCACACTTGTGAGTGAAGTTATCTTTTTATCTTGCATTTGTAATCTCATTATTTAATTCATGATTAATAACTTGAATTTTTTTAAGGGTATTTTAATTTTTTTAATTTATGAGGATGGTTCAAAAAGGAAGGCTTGAACATTGCTTTGATGCCACCTTGGTGTTTATATCCCTGATGGAGATTGCTTGAATCACCTAGTTAAGAGGTTTTTTTATATGTGAAAGTGTTCTATCTTCCTTCCTTTTTATTAATTTATTATTTTAATTCTAAAAAGGGCTGTAGCTATTATAGCTAATATATAGGATGTTTCAGGAATATTTTGTCTATGTAATTTTTCCTTCATTGTTTAAACTTACCTAGGAAACCTTATTGTGATTAAATGTTGTTATGGCTCTTGTCAATGCAAAAAATATATTAATTCATATGGTATTTATAAAACAAGAGTCTAATTAATAATAAGAGCATGAAATAGCTATGAAAAATATTGATATCAATCCAAAACTCAATAAATTTGATTGATTTATAAATATATTATAATACATCCAGCTTAGATCATCCAGTTTGAAAGCAACAAAAATGTATTCATAGTTAGATATGGTATTATAAATTTTACAAAGTTTTAGCTGAGTGATTGAATGAATGCAAACTATTTCTAGTCTTTTGATTTATTATCTTGATTATGACTTATTTACTAGCATATATAGAAAGAAAATTGTTATAAGAAATGACAACGAGCTATGAAAACAAAATGATGCAAAAAATAAACTAAGCTAAACTATCTAATCTAATCCTACCCTAATCCTAAAATATGAATCACATTCAAACTAAAGTAGATGATGATGGAGAAACCAAGAAGTAATGCTTCAAGTATTTCTCATTCACCAAGAGTGAATTTTTTTACCTTACAATTATTTCAACCTAAAAGTATTATTTCCTGATATTTTAATTTTATGATAAAGACCAATCCATAATGGGGTGATCTTAAAAAGTTGACCTTTATTATCATGTGCATAATCCTATAATATGACCATATGTAAAATTCAAAAATATTTTAATTTAATTATTTTATAAAACCTTATTTTGACCAAACCCTAAAGTTTACTAAAGTTGTGAAGGGATTCCTCATGTGCCTCTTCCATTTGAATGATGTTTAATATTCTTGGTTGAATTTGATGATCCCGTTCCATGTATTCTTGAGTAAATTAATAGGTGATTAGCCTTATTCTGATTGGAAACACTTTTTCTTATCCATATATTAACATAAATAGGAACACTTTGACTACCTACTTATATTTGGTTTTTTAACCCAAAATACATATTTAGTAAGGAATTCCATTCTCTTAGTTTATTCTTAGCATACTTCTTAATTGTGTCACTTAGGTTCGTATTTGTAAAATCAATAACACCATTCCCTGAGGGTAATAATTGGATGGATTTTTTATATGATTTTATTATCATAATCCCATTCCTTGAATTCTATAGATTGGAAAGTAGGTCCATTATCACAAACTAAGGATAATGGGGTGTTAAACCTTGTGACTATGTTATCTTCCAAGATTTTAATAACTTCATTAATTGTGTTAGTCTTAGTAATAATTTATTCACTTAATATTATGCAATAGTCTATTGATATTATCAAAAATTTATGGCCTTAAGAAGATGGAGGATTAATCACACCAAAAAATTAAAATCCCAATTGGGAAAACGGTCAACCTTTAATTAGTAGCTATAGTGGCATAACTAGACCCACTTCTATTTTGATACACATTTGGCATTCTTGATAGGTGCCAACATGACTTACATGTATATTTAAACATATTAGTCCAATATTAAACTACTCTCATAAATTATGTGTCACCATCTTACCATATGGGTGACCACTACCCAATTTTTCACAAAAATTAATCAAGATTTATATAGTCTCCTCTTTAGATGCCTATTAGAGATAAAATCCATAATTTTTTTGATATATAACTCATTGCCTTATCATATAATGACCTAATTTCAATATGAGACCTCTTAGTTGTTCTTTTTTTAGTTCTAATGGGTAAGTCCCATATGTAGTGAATAATATGATCATACCAATCATTACTCGTGAAATGAGTTTAGTCCACTTCAATCATTAATTGCATAATGCTTTGACATCTTTAAATCTTAGTTAGTTTGATCTCAATATTTTATTTTTGGAATTTCACCATCTAATTGAATTTACATTCTACCAATTCATTATATCCTAACATAAGTTTTGCCACTAAATCTGAGATAATTTCATAAACATTATTGTGCATTATGTAGTGTCTATCCTTAACCAAATGCTTTCTTGTTTAAAATAGAATACTTGAGTTTTTCATCTTTCAAATGCATACTCATAAAGGTGATAATATGTTATTCTTTATAAAAAAACATTCATAAGCAAAAATACAATGGTATGATTATATGTAAATGGATTAAGGTAAAAGACTTTAGTAAAATCTAGGCTAATCAACATTGGATCATGAACAATGGTGCTTTTTATATCTTGGACCATGTTTTTTTAGCTTCAGGTGTCCATTCAATATTTGTATCCTATTTCAAAATAAAATTAAAGGGTCTCGCAATCTCAAATAAAGTACAAATAAACTTGCAAACAAAAATAATTCTACCAAAAAAATGAATTCATTTCTTTATTGTTATTAAGAAGAGGGATTTCATAAATGGTACTAACCCTTTCTGGATCAATTAAGATACCATCCTTTGTGATAGTGTGGCCTAGTATCTTACCTTCTATATTTCCAAACAAAACAAAAATTCTTGTAATGAGATTATATACATTCTACATTTATCAAAAACATTTTTCAAGTAATGCACATGCTTTGACATGTTCTTATATAAAATAGCAAGATTGTCCATACAACTAATTATGCATTTACCAACTAGTCCTTGAAAATAAAAATGCATGGCATGTTAGAATGTTACACATGCATTTATCAAACCAAAAGGCATTCTTTTATAGGTAAATGTTCCCCATTTAGATCATATCCTCTATATCAACCAAGACCTAATTGTAATTGAGAATCCATCTAGAAAATACATCATCTTATATTCACTAACTATTTGCATTACTACATTTAGTGATGACAAAGGATAATTATATTTTTTTATTCTTTGTTTATATTTATGAGATCAACACAAAGTCTGATCTCCCCATTATTTTTCAATCTAACGCCAAATTATAAACACATGTTAAATTTCTGATTGGAAAAATATTCTAGTTGTAAATAACTTTTGTATTTCCTTGTAGGTGAGAGGTTCCAAGATAGGATTGATGGCTTTTACTCTTTGTCTAATTTTTTCCCCTCTTTAAGCGGAATGGTATAGGTGATGAAAATTGGATAAAACATCTCCAAAACATCACAAGAAAAGGATATCACATATTTGTACTATTAAGTCAAGAATTTTAATTGTTCTCTTTCATATTTAGAGAAACTCAAGCCAATATTAATATATTGTGGATGTTTTGTTGATCCTAAATTTATGAGTGTAGACTCTTGTTCACTAGATTATGATTGTATATGATTCTTAGAATGTGTATCCAAGTCAAATATTATTTCTAGTGAAACCATTTTCTCTGGGATTTTTTATTTGAGTTTCAAAATCCCTTCATTACTCATTTCATTTTCATGGAAAATATATTTATTCTCTTCATCAATTATGTGTGGTTCAAAGACCCATGTATTATTCATGAACTGAATAATTTGATTACCATTATAAAAACACCTTAAAATTGTCAATATTATCAAGAAAGAAGGGCATGGGACTAATCTAATGGAGAATGTTTATAATTTTGACATACTAAGAGGAAACACATTTGAAGTAGAATCTATTAAAGAATGCATTGTATAATTCTATTCTCTAGGAATAATTGTCATATTAAAAGCCTCAAATGATTATTTCATGTCCCATGCTGTTATATATATTTAGATAGGACAAATTACATTAGAATTTGATACTCAATTAATGTCTAGTTTTGAGTCTCCAAACATCTATAATTATTTCATGCCATGGTTTAGATAAAACTATAACCCAAAATTAAATTATTAGTATAGTGAAATTGTAAATAATATGAAAAAATGTATTGTTTCCCATGTGGGTTAGTGAAATATATACACTAGTTCCCTATTTTGGATGAGCACAATCAAAAACTAATGTCCATAATCTAGGTGAATAAAAAAAAATTGCTATGTTATTTTTAGTGGGTTATTTAGTGAAGGTATAAATACTAACATAAGAGGAGATGGTGTTAATATTTTATTCCTCATGTTATATTATGCAATCATGTGCTTCATATTAGGCTTCACATCTACTCAAATTTGATAGGCCACTCCTCCTCAAGGAAACTGCATATGGTGAAAATTGATATCCATATAACCATTGAGTGCTTTGGACTAATCATGACTTAATAACATTCCATATGCCTCAGGATATCAATTACTTGAATGTTAATAAAATATCAAACCCAAAGTTTAGATTCTAATTTCATGTGGGCATTTAATAACTCTTAAAATAGTTTGACTTCAAACTTGTCTAATTAGACAATAATCCTAGCATACTTAATTAGTGTTAAACCTAGATTTTGACAAATTCTTGTTGGTGTAACATTGGTTGAGGCTCTTGAATTAACTAAAAAATTATGTAAGTTTTATATAAAAATTATAATGGTAATAGTAAAATGATGGACTCTGATATTGGTTTTATGAATCACTACAATTTCACATGTTTTTTTTGGTTTATTTAGAACATGGTTATTAGTTAGTAATTTTAGCAATAGATCATGTTGTTTTATGATTTGGGCTAGCTCATGCAATTTAATATTTTCCTTAATTTTATTCACGTCATCAATTATGTTTTAGCCTCATTTTCTATATGTTAGAAAAGAATATATTGAGGGGCATTGTTCATGTTATTTTACTGGAGGAGGATCATTATTTGCCTTTAGATCAGGAGGATTTTCACTATTACTTCGTGGTGTGAAAGTATTAAGAGGATTTTTTTAGTTTTTAACTCTTAGTGCATATTTAATTATCTGGTATTACTAAAAAAAATGAATTTTTAGCATTGTTCTCTCCTAGTTCATTGTCCTCTTGATTGAAAAATGGAAGGTTTTAAACATCATGATAGTGCTAGAGGAATTAGATATGATGGGAGTTTTTGAAGTATTCTCTATGTTTTAGTTATTTGGTACCACTTCATACCATTCCATATCCTTTTGGAATATTTAAAAGGTATAACATAGTTCATATAATCTAATTCTCTATTTTGAGTTGTATCATGGATAATAATTACACCAAATGATATTTAGATGAATACCTAAGGACATATTCTTATAACCATCCCAAATGTTAATATAAATGCTCCAACATTTAATGTAATTCTAAGTTCTAATTAGAATGTTACTTCCTTGAATATTGTGTTGGTATTGAATCCATTACCACTGAGATGAGTTTCCCCAACTAAAAATTGGGTTTCCTTAATAATAATGTAACATAAATTTAGACTCAATATTTTATCCCCTTTAACAATACTCAAATTGTACCACAAAATTTAATAAAAAATGAGTTAGATGATATATAATAGATGGCCAAAAAGCTTATCAATGATTTTATTAATATCCAAACTCAATTTGGAAACACTACGGGGAGATAATGAACCTAAATTTCATATACTAGATGTATAATTAACCATTTATTAACCTAAACAACAATCCTAAGCCATTGTTGAATAAAACTTAAAATAGACATTTATGAGTTAGCCTGTCATATCAAATTTCATGTCCTCAACATAATCCATTGGAAAGAAAACTATGGATATATATCTATGCATAAATACTAAAGTCATCGGATCTAGAAAATTCTTATACATCTAGATAGTGCTAAAGAAGCATCAAGTTTGCCCAATGTTATTACATGATTGTACTTTTTTCAAAAAATTATATTGAACATTATTTTTTATTCATTAGGATCCCTTATTATACTAGATAATTAATGGTAATATATGTATCAATGTCAAAAACTTGTCAAAATCATGCCAAAAAGGTGACATTGAATTGGGTCTTAATAGTAATTAAAATTTCATACATATTTAGGAACCAATTATATGCATCACCTTAAAAATTAAATGGAAATAGTATACATGCATTGTGTTATGTTTAATATTCTCAAGGAATATTTGAATGATGTGATGTGATTTTCTATAGAATGTCCTTCATCAAGTGTGTATTGAGGAAGATATCTCTTAGGATTTATAGGTAAATCATAGAAATATCTAACAATATTAATAAATAGGTTAGGATTGTAATTATTTGGTGAAATTGGATGGGTGCATGATATTATAGGTATCCATTTATAATATCTAGGACTTCAATGTACTTATAATGAGTAGTGTAAAAGTAGTCTATATTCATAGGTTGACCTAGTTAGTCTTGTAGGGATTTCTAGATTGGTTGACCAAAATTGATATAAGGCTTAAGAAATAAACATAAATATTTCCCTCCAAGTGAAAACTAACATGTTGATATAATTTTTTAATCCACTCCAAAAATATAATGGGAATAATACTCTCATTTTAGGGTTACAAAAATAACCTAAGGCACAAGCTGTAGTTATGCAATTATATAGATAACTAAATGGTGGAAATAATGGTGTAAGCAATGTGATTTTAAACCTAACTTAGAAATATCATTACGAGCACATTATTATTCCTAACTAAAAGACAAAAATACACTAAGTATGGATATTAAAAATGATGTTAGTATATAAATTTCAATCTTGATAACATAAACATCAAATAAAGAGAAAAGGTAAGGCATAAAATCATTGTTTCAATATCAACATAAATATTCTTCCAAATAGATCATTTTTTGAAATTCAATTTATAACTTAACCAACATATACTCAAATCTAGAAATAATTATATTCAAATACATATATTTGAGAGTATATGGAATAATCGATTACAAATAATTATTGTAACATTACTCTAAAAG
>JARHVA010003941.1:105000-142500 GCA_037957365.1 Torreya grandis | reverse complement strand
CCTTCTCCCATACAAAAGAAACCCTCCCTTTGTACACCAAATCCCTTCTATCAAATAGAGCTTATTCATCAAAATAAAATGAGACAACCCTATATCCCATCTAATTCATCTTATCCTATGTCAAAACAAGCTACTTCTGCTATTAATCCTTTACGCATAGCACTTTAACAACAAAAGATATTGGGTTAGCCTTCTATGGAAACTAACTACTCCAAATTCCTAGATTGTGAGCCCTCTTTGGAAGAAATCCATCTTTTTTCCTTTGGAAACTAACACATTTATCTTCAAAAAAATACTCCTATGTATATGGAAAATGTTCCTAGTCTCCCTCAAGCTCCTCAAGCCCTTCAATCTGATGTCAAGATCCCAAGTTGGAGAAAAGTCTATCATGAACCAACTCAAGGCCTTGAGAAAGTGAATGAAGTTGTTGCCTATCATCAAGAGGAGACACATGATGTCAAGATTACAATTTGGAGGAGTTCTCATCATGAATTATCCCAAAAGTTTGAAGAACAACAGATATAAAAAACTATGCCTATTGGTTTCACACATTGGAAGGATGTTATTCAAATGCAAACACAACCTAAAGAGGAGAGGAATGAAGAGATTGATGAGACTTTTGTGGATAGAGATTCTATGTTGGTAAGTCATTATCCTACTCCTCAATATAAAATAGGTGCAAGTGATGAAAATTTTCCAAGATTTGATATGGTGATTGCAAGATGGAAAGAAGAGCATGAAAATGCCCCATTATTTTTCAAACTAGCCAAGGATATTTCTTATCCTCCCACCCTCTCCTTGGAGGAAAGAGAGAATGTTTTGTGTGAGGTGGAAGACAAAATTGAAAAATTAAAAGGTGAATAATATAATCTAAGTGTGAAGAAAGTAGCATGTATAGAGCTTTGTAGACATGATGAGGTTTCAGTATCTCTACTTAATGAACTCCCTTTTGGTCATGATGGAGATAGTGAACAATCCATAGTAAGTGATGATGAAGAATGAAAGAATGGTAAGATCTCTTTCCCTTTTTTTGAGGTATTTCCCTTTTGATTTGAAGGAGATAATGATTGAGCCATGGGACTTGAGTTGAATGAGGTTTAAGATCATGTTATTAAATAGTTAGAGACTTTTTTTTTAGCAAGAAGGATAGAGGTTTGATTGTTTTTATAGAGGAATTTGAAGGAATTATTGAGAAATAAAATGATGAGTTTTGGAATGAGTTAAAAAAATTGTCTTAGCTCAAACATCACACTAGCCACCCTTCTTCATGAGATCCATGATGAAGCAAGAGATCAGTTTGACAAGCTTCTCAAAGAGATAGAAAAGAATATGTTGGTCCATGATACATACCAAGAGGGCCATGAACCAATTGAAACCTATGATGATGAGATAGAAGCCATTGATCCATTGATAGACTACACAAACATGAAGGACCAGCATGATACATGCTTCAAAGAGCAAGATGAGTACATGTATGTTATTGACATGTTTGAACCTGATCCACTTGCGTACATGTCAATCAAGGTCGCAAGAAAGAAGGATGAGTCACCAAGATCCTACTCTAACCAACCACTTGTCTGGCATCATGAGGTTTCTTATCATGGAAGAGATCTAAGAATTTTTCCCTTTGATCTAATAGGGAGAATAACATATCTAGTTATTTGTATATAATTAGTTTTCTTTCTATTGTGTCTTGTCTTTTCCTAAGTGCTAAGTAGCACATGTGTGGTTTCTTTGGTCTTTGTTGTGTGTCTCTTTCCTTTATGTGTTTGAGGTATTCAAATGGTTATCTTTTTGATCAAGTTCTAAATCATGGTCAAGGTTTATGGTTTATTTTAGTCTTTAATTGACTCCATGCCCAATGGACTATTTAGGCTACTGGTCTAGTCAATATAGTAGGCATACTACCCCTACGAGTCACCAATTTGTTTACCAAATTTTGGCCTTCAAGGCAAAAATTAGGCACCCCTATCCATTCAATCACCTATCTATGTCTTTGGTTGGACTTAATAATGAATTTTCATTTGAGATAGGTATCATGTATAAAACCCATAGCAAATGCACAAGTCTTTCCTTAAAACAGTTTGTTTTGGTCTTTTACTAAGCCTTTAGGTCTTTTATTGTGACTACGTGTTCAATTTCTTTTGGGTTTTATTCAAGTGTTTATTTTAGAGGTTTTGCTGAATTCTTTCAGACTTTTTGTTCAAAGCTTTTCCCTTAAGTATTTTCTTTCAGACAAATTATTCACACAACTTTTTGGAAAGGCACTTTAACTTTCCCGAAGGGCTCTTTTAAACTAAAAAGGACCTTTGCATTTTTCTGAAGGGTATCTTTGAGGCTAAGTGGACCATTTCCAAAAGTTTGAAGGACAACTGAAGGTTTTCCAAAGGACCCTTAAATTCTTCCAAAGGATCACTCATAATTATTTTGAAGGGTCACTTGCTTTCTTCAAAGGATCATTTCATTTTTCCTAAAAGGACACTTTTGACTTCCTGAAGGGGCTTTTTCAAAAAGTTTTAAGGAATGTTTTAGGGAAAAGGTGGACCATTGCAAAAATGCCAAAGATTTATTTTTAAAAGGGGAAGACCATTTCAAGAAGTTTGAAGGATTGTATCTATAAGAAAGTGGACCATTTCAAGAGATATTTAAAAATTTCTTGAAGGGTCACAAGTGAAAAGCTGAAGAGTATGTTTAACTTTATTGAAGGGTCATTCCAAATCCAAAGGTCCATTTCAAGAAGCCTAAAATAAATGATTTCCTTTAGATAAATTGCCTAAAGGAAATAGTCCGTAGAAAGCCTAAAACAAAGAAAAGACCAAGAAAAATAAGTTACAGATAAAAAGTTCAAATGAAATTTCCATGGGAATTCCAAAGGGCATGAAGGACTAAGCACAAAGCTGAAAGAAAAGAATGAAAGGTGGACATAGATTAATTGTCTAAAAGAGAATAGTAAACAAAAATTTTGAATAAAATACCCAAGGTGATGGCCCATAAAATGTCAATCTTAGATTTCAAAAATTAGTTGTTGGGATTCAAACAAAGGAGTGATAGCCAATATAAAATCAACTTCAAACTATGAAAATAGCTATTGGAGTTAAAAAGGAGTTTGGGGAGACCCTAAAAACAAATATGAAAGTGACACATGGCATTATCTTGAACATATGTGCATAAGCAAATGGAAATAGTTAGGTCGATGGAGTGAGTTGTTATACCATATCATATCTTGGCAAGCTAATAAGGAACAACTAGCATCCAAACGAACTTATAACAACTGAGTCCATTTATAGAAAATCATAGTTTGAGACATCTTCATTTTGTTGGTATAACCATAAGAAGCTTCTTATATAATGCAACATAACTATTGCTATTTTTAAGATAGACACATGTCCAAATGACCTTTGAACTCCCTTTACTCGATCTCTTCTCAAGACTATATACATGTATTTTCTTGGCTCATTTGGGATCTCTCTACCTGGAATGATGAAGCCCTACCAATATTTTACCTTGAATCAATAAGATAAGTGTTTTAATTCATTTAATGAGTGCATTAAGTGTACATTCTTAGTATTAGTCTTGTGCTAGTGTAATTTCCATTCACCTTCACATGTTAATTTCATTAGTACTTGGTGTATTGTGATTTTCTTCTTGCAGGTCAACAAGAAGTGTCTAAAGAAATTTTAGATACAGTAAATAACTAATTCAATAGAGTGTCTTGGAAACACCTATTGCTTATGTCTTCCTAAATTTGTGCCATCTCCTAGACCCCATGTTGAAACACTAATGTGAGAGAGTTAACATTGAGAGAAGTGTATTTGTAACTTATCTTTGTTTTAAGTGCATGTTTAAGGTATGAGTAGATCATCTATTTTGGTGTATCACCTCCATTAGTTTAGGTTTGCTTTTAGTTTTCCTCATTCCTTTTCACCCCAAGTTAGCAGTAGTAGAAGTAATAGTTGAGTGGTACATCAAGGGGAGCTAGCCCCTAATCTAGAGATTCATCTCAATAGAATTGTCACCCATAGCAAGAGAGATTATTCCATTTTTCCACTTGGATGAATATAATTGAGCATCTCTTTAAAAGTGCAAATCCAAGCATCAACAGGTCCACTATTCGAGATGGAGCTTTGGGATGATATTGTAATTTATTTAGAGGGATTTTTTATCCAATTTTATTTTAGTAACCAATAGAGGAGACATGTTTGATGTGTAAAAATGAAATGAAGTAACTTATGGATGAATAGTAGTTGCATTTTAACTTGAAACATGTATAATAGAAACTAGACGGCTCTAGTTTATTATTCTAGGGGTCATTTTATTAGTATATACCTTGGTAACTTGAGGAATGGTTCATATTTCAACAATGGAAATAGAGTCTAATATTTAAATTATTTGGATGGAACCCTCTAATGGTACATCCTCTAAAGGGGAAATTGAACTTGAATAAGAATGAATTTCATGAATATTGGAACTTGAGGGCATAGGCATATGAGTTTCCAATAATTCCTCCATAGATCTTGAAGGATATAATTGGGATGTAGTACATGTACTATCATGAATTTGAATAAAGTGAGATTGAGAGGAGGACTAAGTTACTTGGGGCAATTTTTTAGTCCTTGGATATGCTTTTATTGGAGTAAGCTCTTCAAATAATTTCCTTTTGAGATGAAGGTCTATATAGGGTGATCCATGAAATAATTAGGAGAAAGTGGTCTTTCCTCCATCTCTTGAGTTTGATATTACCTAAGTGATGTATTTGCTTTTACTACAAATCTTATTTTCTATTTATTTCCACATCATTTTCTAGATTCATATATATTACTTCATCAAGATGAGAATCATGGTGTTATATCCCTAAAACCTTTCCTCTAAGTGTTTAAGAATGTGTCCTTACATTTCTCACTAGAACCCAGAGTTTTAGGCCATGATGATCTAATTTAAATGATGACCTATGTGATGTCAATGCTTGCATTACTTATCATGTCTTTAATAACTTATCCCTATTTTAAGAGGAATATGAGGCAATGTGGATTGTTTATTTTATTTGTAATAACCATCAAATCCATGAATGAATTGGTAAACTACCTATTTCTTTGTTAAATTATCTAGTAAAAAATATGCCAAATTTATGGGAAATACTAATATTACCTCAATTCTAATGACTATGTAGTCTTGGTAGTACAAATATGATCCAATATTGAGAGTGGACCATCTTACATACTTAGATATCCTGGACATTTCTATTTCATTAATGTCATGATAGACTAGGAGATAAAAATAATTTCAAATTTATTTAATGAAATGTCTATAATTATGCACATATAACTTATAATGTTGTCAATGTATCATTTTCCCATAATAAATAGTCAATTTTAAATCTAATCAAAATTTACCATGTGGTTCATGTAGCATCCACTAAGTGGGATATCATGTATAAATTTTTCCTTTTTCTCACTATCTTAGATTGAAAGAGATTATTTCCCTTATGGAAGGAATTTGTCCATCATTGATGATCATTGAAATTAGGAAAACTTGGTGCTTGTAAATATGGATAATGTCTACAATGCCATATAATCTATTCATCAAATCCATCCAAAATCTAATACTAGGTTTGAACAACTTAATGGAAATGGTATTGAATTCTTCTTTATTTACACAATTATATAAGTATTCAGCCCACTTCCTGAGAACCTCTCACAAACTATGGCTATGGATCCATTCCAACCCCACTATTTTAATATAGACTAATGCAAGAGTGGCATATTTTATAACTTATAAAATCCCATCCCTATGATAAATGTTATTTGATTATTATGCTTACATGATATAAACATGTCATCATAGTATATAGTTCTAGTAAAGACATTATGCAAGAGGTATATACATATAAATACATATAGTTTGTCCACTGCTTGATTAAATATTACACTTTTTATGAAAATACATCCTTCAAATAATTTATGTCATCTTAATGTGTTAGCATCATCTGGTATCACTTCTATTTCTTTAAATTGTTTAAAAACATTGTTATAATTTTTTAAACCAAAACCCAATATCTCTAAAAACAATTGTCTATATAAATATGGGATGTCCCATAGGAGAAAGGAATAAATTCATGTTTATTAACCTTATGTTTTAAAATCAACAATTAAATTTTTAAGTATCTTAGCATTCATACAAGTGTAGAAAATGTGTGAATAATTTTGGGAAATGTTGAAACTAATGCAAGTTTGAAATCCATGAAATTCTTTAATTTTTTATTGAGGTCATTTAGGAAAATATTTTAGTGGTGTATTTTATGTGTATTAATTACATGGGATGTATTTTCATAGATTTTCCCCATTAAATTTTTTATTTTACCACCTTTTTGGCTATGTTTAAAGAGCAAGTTTTAGTTACCTAGGTATCATCATCTTGTATCCTCATGATTATTAGGGGAGACATCAAGATTCATTAATATGATTCATTTACATTGAGTGTTATTATAAAAAATATTGTTCACCATCGAGACACCTTATATCCTAAACACCTATCCAAAAACTAGGCTTAATCTTCATTAATTCATATGAAAAAACATGAAAATTTTAGATTGGTTTAGAGTCACACAATGGATTTTTTTTAACATTGTCCATAGATTTCATGACATATGAGTATTTAGAATAAGGACACATTGCATGTCATAATTTATTAAAGGATCATAATTCAAAGGACCACATATATATTTTTGAAATGGGTAAGAAGTATTCCCTGATGGTGTAAAGAATTGAAATATGACATTAGACTTCTACCATTTTTTTAGAATAACACATGTAGAAAGAATTATTAAATTTTGTGCAATTAATTTTGAGTTGTGTGATCAATTATATTATGAAAATTGGTCATATATGGTGGTATTTAATCTCCAATAGTGTGATAATATTAATAAAACATGATAAAATTTATGCATTTAAGAGTTCGTAGGAACGTGCACACATCGAACTAAATATAAATCTTAAATTAAAATCAAGATGTGTTATAAAGAATATATACACCTTCATAATATATCACAATACTTTCCAAGTTTCTAAAGATTATTTGTTATTTTGTATGTCCAAATAAACACTTAAAAATGTAATGACCAATACATTAAATTGAAACCAAACTAGCCATGTTTTAGAATATCATTGAATTTTTTTTATAAATACACATGGGTATTCATTTAGAATATAATATAGGTTTTTTTTCACAACAAAAATTTCACATAATGCAATAGCCACATGTAATGGACAATCAAATGTCACACAATACAAGATCCACATGCAATGGAAAATCAAACGTCGTGTAATCAAGGAAATATTCATACAAATAATAATTAATAGAATGAGAAACTCAATAAAGTAAAACATTTAGAGTAAGGAAAGAAAAATAAATTCATTCAATGAAAAAACTGTTGGGGATCAACCAACAATGTTGATTACACTTATGAAAGCAATAAATGTAGAATTAAACTAGAATGATAAGTAACTACAATGATAAATAGCAAAGAACAAGAGATACAAGAAACCACCCTGAAAACTTGTATTAAACTCTTTACAGAAGGAATACAATTGAAGAAACTTCTTTTCTTCCACACCTCTCTTAGATGTACAGATCTCTCTCTAGATCTCTTTCCCTCAAGAGCTCTCTCTCTCAAGTACAATCAAATCCAACAACCTGGAATGATTCACATATATAATTATGTACTATTCTTCAACATTCTTACAATACACTACAATAAGCTAAGAAGATCTATCCTATTATATAATAATTAGAAAACTTGAGCATGCATTTACAACCAATAGTTATGCCTCTTAAACAAGGGCTCTAAAATAGTCTTACTAAAGATAGAGATGCAGACTTAAGACTATGACTTAATCCCATCATGCAAACACTCAATTCTGTCCACAAAAATAGCTTTCTAGACGCACAGGTAACCGATGTCAGTTCCTGCTTGCTTGCCTGTGACTGACGTCAATCGATCCCTGCCAATGCCAACATCTCCTGAACTACTCCTGACTGACGTCGATCGCTCCTGACCGATGCCGGTGACTATGTGAACCTGCAACTTCAGCAATGTGCTCCTTTGGTGAAGCTTTTAGCTCCACACCTTAACAATCTCCTAGTTGGAGATAAACAGTTGCACCAGTACCTGTACAGCAACATCTTCTAGCTCCTCCATCTTCAACTCAATCATGAAGACCAATAGAAGTTGAATGAAGATTCAACTTCTCCTTTGTAATCAGCTTGGTTAACATATCAACAGGATTCTTATCTATATGGATCTTCTCCAGCTTTAATTCACCATCTTCCAAAACCTATCTTATGAAGTGGTACCTAAGCTATATATGCTTTGTTCTTGAATGAAAGGCTGAATTCTTAGCCAAATGAATTCCACTCTGACTATCACTATATAATCTGCAACTCTCTTGCTCCTTTATAAGCTCTTCCATGAACCATGTCATCCATATCATCTCTTTGCTAGCCTCTGTGACTGCAATATACTCTACTTTTGTAGTTGACAAGGCAACAACCTTTTGCAACTTTGATATCCAACTAACCGCCGTTCCACCAATAGTGAAAACATATCCTGTGGTGCTTCTCCTACCATCCAAATCACCTACCATATCTAAATCTACATAACCATGTAGAGAAGTATCTGAACCTCCATAACACAAATGCCTACTGTTGGTTCCTCTCAGATATCTAAGGATCCACTGAACTGCTTTCCAATGTTCCTTTTCTGTATTGGCCATATACTTGCTTACAACTCCCACTACTTGGGCAATCTCTGGTCTAGTACAAACCATTGCATACATTAAAATCCCTACTATGGAAGAATATGGAACTCTACTCATGTACTCTATCTCATCATGTGAATTAGGACATTGTTCTTTACTCAACTTAAAATGTCCAGCCAAAGGTGTGCTTACCAGTTTTGCATCCTGCATATTGAATCGTTTCAACACCTTGTTCACATAATACTCTTGAGACAAAATCAACCTATGATTTTTCCTATCTCTCTTAATGATCATGCCAAGGATTTTCTTTGCTGCTCCCAAATCCTTCATGGCAAATGTGTGAGCTAATTTCACCTTAAGCTCAAAGATATCCTGCATGTGTGATCCTACAACCAGCATATCATCTACATACAACAAAAAAATAATATATCTACCATTATCCAATCTCTTAAAATACACACAATGGTCAAATTGACACCTACTGTAGCCATGCTCAGTCATAAACCTGTCAAATCTCAAATACCACTATCTAGGAGCTTGCTTGAGGCCATACAAGCTTTTCTTCAATCTGCACACTAACTTCTCCTTACCTTTGACCTCAAATCCTTCTGGCTATTCCATATATATTTCTTCATCCAAATCTACATGAAGAAACATTGTCTTAACATCAAGCTGCTCAAGATGTAAATCCTCAATAGCAACTAAAGACAATACAGTCCATATAGAAGTCATTTTAACAACATGAGAAAAAATCTCACCAAAATCAATACCTGGTTTTTGTGCAAATCCTTTGACTACCAACCTAGCCTTATATCTCATCTATCCATTCTCACCTTCTTTCAACCTGTAGGTCCACCTATTCTTCAGTGTCCTCTTACCAGCTGGCAACTCAACCAAATCCCATGTTTGGTTCTCTTTCAAGGAATCCATTTCCTCAACCATGCCACACTCCCACTGATTCTTGGATTCCACCTGTGTTACTTCTTCAAAACTCTCTGGTTATCCACCATCAGTTAGAAATAAATAGAATAATGAAGGGGAATATCAAATTGGAGGTTTACTTACCCTTTCTGACCTCCTGATGGGCATCTGAGACTCGTTCACAACACGCTATCCACCCAAATTCTCTGACAGCGACTGCCCTCGATCACTTCCAAGCCTGTAACTGGCCGACGTTAGTTCTGCCTGGCCAACATTGGTTCCTTTCTAGCCGACGTCAGTCACTATTTGACTGACATCAGTTTTTATTCTATCGACGCCAGTTCCTACTTGGCCGACGTTGGTCTTTGTGTTTTCCTGTTTGTGATTATTTTTCTCGTGAGCTCATTTTAGATCGTCACCTCGTCCAATTCTCCATTGCTCTACTCAAATTGATTTAGCTTCTTCATCTGATCACTATACATCACTTTTTCATTGAAAACAACATCACGGCTCTTAATTATCTTGTTAGTTCCTAGATTCCAAAACTTGAATCTAAAATCATCAGAGCCATAGCCAATAAATGTGCACCTCATAGACTTAGCATCCAGCTTCTTTCTATTTTCTTTATCAACGTGCACAAAGGCTTCACAACCAAAAACTTTGAGAAATGAGAGATCTACCTTTTTACCTGTCCATGCCTCTTTTGGAATTCCACCATCCAGAGCTGTAGAGGGTCCTCTGTTAATCAGGTACACTGTAGTGTCAACAGCTTTTGCCCAAAACTCTAAGGGCAAACCAACATGCAATCTCATACACTTTGCACACTCCATTATTGTTCTGTTCATCCTTTCAACAACTCCATTTTGCTGAGGTGTCCTTGGAACCATCCTTCGCCTATGGATTCCATGCATATAACAATACCATTTGAACTTATAGCTACAGAACTCACCACCATTGTCAGATCTCAGGCACTTCAATCTTCTACCTGTTTCATTCTCAACCATAGCTTTTCAAATCTTAAAAGTCTCAAATACATCAGATTTCTTCTTAATACAATAGACCCATACCTTTCTTGTAGCATCATCTATGAACAAAATGTAGTACTGTGATCCTCCAATAGAAGCAACTTGAGCCGATCCCCACACGTCTGTGTGAACAAGCTACAACTTATGCTTCTTCTTTGTTGACCCAGTCTTGAGAAAACTCACTCTCTTCTGTTTCCCAAAAACATAGTGCTCACAAAAATCTAGATCTATGCTTTTTAAATTTGAAAGCTTACCTTTTGACTTAAGAATAGACATTCCCTTCTCACTCATGTGGCCAAGCCTAGAGTGCCACAATTTTGCATCCACATCTGAAGTAGATAATACAGAAGGAGAATTATTAGTAACACAATTACATAAATAGAGAGTACCTACTCTCTTACCTCTGGCCATTACAAGTGCACCCTTGGTCACCTTCCAAGATTTAGCTGTGAGAGTTACTGTACAACCCTCATCCCCTAACTTTCCTGCAGAAATCAAATTCCTCTTCAAGCTAGGAACATGCATAACATCTCTCAACACCCATGTGTTGCCATTCTACATTTTCAGCTACACTTTTCCTTTGCCAATAATTTTACAAGGCTCATCATCCCCTAAATACACTATTCCAAAATCTCCATGGACATAGTCACTAAAATATTCTCTATTGGGGGTAGCATGAAAAGATGAACCAAAATCTAAAACCCAAGATTCTATATTATTATGCAAAGAGAATATTAAAGCATCTTTTGCAATACCTACAACCTTTACTTCTTCTTTTTCCTTCGTGTTGATTGTCCTCCTTAGGCTTTGACAAACAATCTCTACTTATGTGCCCAATCTTTTCACAATTCCAGCATTGTGGCTTCCTGCCATTTTTGGATTTGGATCTACCTCTCACCTTTGACTTAGATCTTGATCTCCCTTTCTTACTCTTCTCTTTTTGCCTTCCCCTAATCTCAAAATTTAAAAGTGTTCCCTGATGTTTCCTCTGTGCTTTTCCTGTGAATTTCTTCATTCAAGATTACACTAACAACATCCTCTACTTTTAAAATATTTGAAGCAGATGCAGTATTACTAACTGCCATTACTAAGCTATGCCAGCTTTCAGGCAAAGAACATAATATTAAAATAGCTTTAATTTCATCATCAAACACTATATTGACTGAACTTAATTGATTTACAATTCCATGGAAATCATTCAGATGATTAGATACAGATCCACCTTCCTGCATATGCAAATTAAATAACTGCTTCATAAGATATACCTTATTAGAAGCTGAGGGTTTTTCATACAAATTTGCTAAAGTAGTCATTAACTCTACCATTGTTTTTACCTATGATAAATTAGATATCACAGTAGATGCCAGACTCAGTCTTATAGACCCTAGAGCCTTTCTATCAAGAACTTTCCATTCTTCATCATCCATGTATGTGGGCTTCTTTACAATCCCACCTAACGATAAGTATAGATCTTTCTGATACAAATAATCCTCTATCTGCATTGTCCAATGTTGATAATTTTTGCCATTAAACTTCTCCATTCTCAGTTTACTTTCTTCTATCATTGCTTCTCCCACTCAAATAGAAATCCTTGTAGAAACCCTATGAGTACCCTGTAATCAATACACACTACACAGATCTGAACCACCTGTTAGTGAACCTGAGCTCTGATACCACTTGTTGGGGATTAACCAACAATGTTGATTACACTTATGAAAGCAATAAATGCAAAATTAAACCAAAATGATAAGTAACTAGAATGATAAATAACAAAGAACAAGAGATACAAGAAACCACCCTGAAAACTTGTATTAAACTCTTTACAGAAGGAATACAATTGAAGAAACTTCTTTTCTTCCACACCTCTCTCAGATGTACAGATCTCTCTCTAGATCTCTTTCCCTCAAGAGCTCTCTCTCTCAAGTACAATCAAATCCAACAACTTGGAATGATTCACATATACAATTATGTACTATTCTTCAACATTCTTACAATACACTACAATAAGCTAAGAAGATCTATCTTATTATATAATAATTAGGAAACTTGAGCATGCATTTACAACCAATAGTTATGCCTCTTAAACAAGGGCTCTAAAATAGTCTTACTAAAGATAGAGACGTGGACTTAAGACTATGACTTAATCCCATCATGCAAACACTCAGTTCTGTCCACAAAAATAACTTTCTGGACACACAAGTAATCGACGTCGGTTCTTGCCTGCTTGCCTGTGACCAACGTTAGCCGATCCTTGCCGACGCCAGCATCTCCTGAACTGCTCCTGACCAACGTCGATCACTCCTGACCAATGCCGGTGACTGTGTGAACTTGCAACTTCAGCAATGCGCTCCTTTGGTGAAGCTTTTAGCTCCACACCTTAACAAAAATGCAAGAATTAAAACCAAGCATAATCAAATATTAGCCTCTAAGAAACACAATAGAAATAATGAAGCATGAAGCAAGTCTAACTAGTCTAAACCATAAATATATATCAAAGTCACGACATAAAAAAATAACACTTCCATGATTTATCACTTTAAAAAATATAATAAAAATAAAGGCATGTGTAAGTGAGAAAAATAGTTCAACATGATAAATGTAAATGTCGTAGAGAGATATAACTAGTGATAATGTAACCTGTGGAATGAGATGCCCCTAAAATTAGCATGACCCTTGGGTATAGGAATTTCATGCATATATACATCCATGTATCCTATATAACGCGTATGTCTTACATCTCACTCATTCCTTGAAATGCATATGCATATGAAATTAGATATGTAATATAATAATCAAGTGATAAATAATTATGCTTAAGTCCTAATGTTTGGATTTTTGGAATATTTTTATTTATTTATATTTTTTAATATTTTGAAATATGTTGCTAATCAATGATCCCATTAAGGGGATGATCAAATGCATGTCCACTATCAAATGTAAAAATGATCACTTCCCATGGATAATTAATCTCAAATGTATTTGCATCTGAATCTAAAATATGATATCATGGTGTAGTGTATCCATCATCATCATGGCTCATATGATCCTCTATATGATGTGTACCAATAATATCATATAAAGTTTTATTTACAATAAAATAATATGTATGTTCAATGTGGAACACATTAATATCTTTGTAATATTATCTTAGCATGTGGAGTAGATAGTGGTTATTTTAAATCTTGAACTACCCTTGTATGTAATGGGCATTGAGGCATTGACCATATAGAAATGTCAATTACCTTCCTCTAAATAATTTGCATAGATTTAAATTTGGTCAATTGTATAAATAGATAGTTGTTTTGGTGGTGCGGGTAGGATAAAACACCTATGATTGAATAGGATATTCATAAGGAATACTCAAAACTATGTCCACCCTACTGGTATGTATATATTTTACACACCAATATACTAAAGATGGAAATGCACATACCTTATGTATCTAATAATGTGTTAATAACATATCAAAATAGCTTGTACTCATTAAGAATAAAAATATAGTGGTAATTACTATATGACCCAAGTGGTAACACAATACACCCTATGGGATTCTATCTTTTTACCATCAAAACATTTGAGTATCTTTTTTTGTATCCATAAAATCCACATGTGTATATCCATTAATATGAATAAGTGTAACATTATAAATTGTTTCACTTAAACCATTGTCTACCATGACATAATGTATGGGTTATGAATTGATGTAGGCACATATAAATAATGATGTGTAAGTAGGATCATCACCCATAATATTAATAGCATCAAATGTTATTATAGGTCATTATACATATATGTTTTTAAGTGTATCAATAACACCATCAAATATGTGCTCATAGGTTAAAGGAGGAGGTCTTGCATTATAATTCATATGCACCTTAGAATTAACCTTAGTTTTAGTTGTCACATTATTTAGAAAGGGATTGAAAAAGATATTCAATTTCACATTACCATTTGGTTTTGATCCTAAATATTCATAGGTATATTATTATCACTAAGCTCAATAGTTTTATCATGAATGAGATCTTGACTATTATATCTTAACAAAAAATATCTATTTGTAGAGTACCTTGTGCACATATGATAATAGAAATATGCATTACTATTGTATTTTTTAGATAAAGGCCTACTCATATCAACCTATTTTGGGAAGGGGAAGGGGGAGATATGAGGTTACTTTCTAGTAAGTTTTTTAGTATCTTATGATAAGGTTTTAGGTAATCTTGAAAAAAGCCTCCCTTGTGGAGAAAATAAAATACACTGATTAGTAGGTAATGATATTATGTTAACAATTATCTTTGACTCATTATTATTATCATTAATTTTGGCCTTTTAATCGAGTTTGCTTTGAAATTTTACATCGAATCATTTGAAGCATTAACCACATACTTTAATTTATTCATAGATATCAGCTTGATGTCTCAATCCTCAATTGTATTGCATAATTCATCAAATGATTTGAATATCTTAAATATAATGGATTCATGGAGAAGGTTAAGAAAAAAAATTCTTGAATATATACTATAACTCATTCTTAGCCATAGGAGTTGTCATATTAGAAAATATGGTCTTATATTGAAGCACATAGTCATTGATTGGCTCATTGGGTCCTTGTTTAAGATTTATAATTTGAGAATAAGATAATTTATCACTAATATTGATTGAAGAATATGCTAGAAACTAATTTTACAAAGGATTAAATACATGAAAAATTCAAATGAGAGGTCATTTAACCAATACACAACATAGTCTTTTAAGACTTTATGTAAATAACTTAGTTAATAACTTATCATTAGAGGTGTAGTCTAAACATGTTGCATGAAATGCTCTTAGGTGTTTCTATATATCACATTACCATCGTATAATGTAATATTAGGAACTAAAAACATATAGATAAAGGGAAATCTAAAATATATGTTCTAATAGATTATAAAGTAATGAAATAAAATTAGTCAAATGAATATATCTAAAAGCACCCACCTCTAATTACAACACCTTAGCCTACAGGCCTATAAAAATATGCATGAGGGATTGTGTAATAGGCATGGATGATGGTGTAACATTATTAGTGATCATAGGATGTACATAAGTCTATTGTAAAGGAATAGGAATAGTAATAAGAGGAAAATATTTTGTTGCCCCCACACTATGGGTGGGTATCACACATGTAATTGAATGTGTAGCTATATGATTCAAGGAAACAATAGAATGAACACCTATGTTATAATTAGTACATATGAAATTTATATTAGAATTAATTAATGGATGTTATTTTTGTTATTCAGATGTGGTAACCTTAACATTATATTTTTGTTCATCCTATGTAACATATAGAAATGCTCCATGCATATGTGGGTTCATTTTAATATATTCAGTTAATTAGCTTTCATATATGTCATCAAATATATCATGAAATTTAACATATTATTTTCATCTATTATAATTAATAGTAATTGTTTTCTCCATTATGATTATGATGGAATATCATAAATCAAGTTTGAAAATCAGATTTAAATACATAAATTTGAAACTTAGAAGTATGAAACCCTAAGGGTTGATGTAATCAATAAAATATTTATGTTCACCAATATGTTTTATCTTATTTTGATTAATGTGATATAATAAGATATAAATTTTAATAATTCAGATTATTTAAGATATTTCTAAATTACATTAGATCTAAATTTAAAATTAAGTATGATTGAACAATTGTAATTTACTAATTATGGAATGTATGAAGAGGATTATTATAACTAGATTCTTTCTGATCCATGTAGGACCAATCCTATGTGTGACATAAAAGGATATAAATGGATTAAAATATTCTTGCATTAGAAAAATAACTATCTAGATCTACTTGGATGAGTCTATCAGGATCTAGACACCTACATTAAGACAGAGGCATCTTCTTATTGTCATATTCATCCTTATCAATTATGCCTCATTATTTTGTCATAGGCCATTATGATTTATTTTAAATAATCCTCCTATATGATATCAAAAAATTTAATGTGAAAAATATGTAAAACCTTTCTCCTTCACTTATAAACCCTATCTCCACTTAAGACATTAGGTTAACCTATAGAAATGGGGAAGAATGATGGGTTGAGTTGACCCCAAACAATCCTCAATGAATGGTTGAGTGATACCTAAGCATTCAATAATTTTAGAAGGGATATAAAACCAAATTTAATTCTTCTCCTTAAGTGAATGTGTGTAATCATGATCCATTGTATGAATGTGTCATAAGATCAAGCTTTTTATTTTATATATTTTTAGATTAATGGAATTTTAATATAATCAATAAAATAATTGAGTAGATTAAAATGGATCATTAAATAAATATTCAACCACACATTATACTTTAAAACATATGATATTAAAAAATTAGGATTTTGATTTAAAATGTAAAAGAAATGAGCAACTTATCTATTTTGGGATCTCATATTATATTTGACTATTTTTTGCCTTAATTATGATTGTGGCACTACTGTATCTGATTATCTAACTTTTGGTTTGGCCTGAGACAATATCAAGGGATTTCAATAATAGAGTGGTGAATTATTATCTACATAGGTCACTTTTATCTGGGATCCACTTTTGAAAAAAACAAAAATTGAGATTCTATGTGGATCTTCTTGTAGGTGCACTTAAGCCTAGCCTAGATATGATATTGTGAGATTCAACCTACATTTTTAGTCTTCTTCTCAAAACCCTAATAAAATCCTACAAACAAAACAAATGGATATAAAATGTAAAAGATATAAAAACTAGGTAAATTAGAATGATCGAACTGGGCTTAGAACCCCTATGAACTAAGTGTTTCCTATATAGCCCTAAAATAAGGAGCTCAAGATGATGTAGTTCTCCCTCTAATGTGTGTGTGTGATTTAATCATGCATGGCATGTATCCAAATTATTTTTTATTAAACTCTCTTCTTGGTCAAGCATGTAATCTAGATTTGAGATATATAAAATTTAGATAAATGTAGATGTTGAGCTTGTTATAGTATGCTTTTATTTATTATGCTAGTACCAAAATGATAATCAATAGATGTAAAATTCCTCATGTAACCCCTTAAATATAAATTCCAAATTTTGAATTTTAAAAACCCATTCGTGTGCCAACTGACCCAAAAAAGGGTAAAAGATTCTTAAAAAGATACCCAAAATAAACTTGCATCAAAAAGAGATTTGAAACATGTGGTGGAAAAAAATAGTCTAACTAGACAAGAGATTAGTGAACTCTTATCCAATCAAGGTACTCCTATATATATACCATAAAACTAAATAAAAAAAGATAATAAAGACTAGGGATCCCTAGGACTTAGACAAGGGCTAACATGGAAGACTGAAAATTCAACAAAATAGTGAAATCAATACAAAAGAGTGATTAAAAGACACAATACTAGGACAACAAGAACTAATAGGAACTTAATTTAACATCTGGAACATATAAATACACCAAATACATTATACTTGTGTTTACTTGAATAAATGTGGGTTTATACATCCACCTCCCATTTTATTATGGTAATGTAATAAAATGAAAGTACTAAAATAAAAGGAAAAAAGTCATACATATAATTAATTTTGTATCATTTGCTTTCTTATGAATGGAGGTGCCATATATTTGATGTGATCAATCCACGCAGAGAGAATATGGGCTCTAATCTTATACTCTTCTTAGTAAGATAATTAAACAAGACTTTGAGTGATGTTTATGAAGATGAACCCATGATCTAGAGTCCATGTATAGAATCTCAATAAATAATTATTATATGAGAAACCAACCTATCCTTTCCCCCTATTTTATGGGTAGATATGTGCTTAAAAGTTAATTTTTTTTTTACCTTCATCCCCACAAAACTCAAATATATTGGGTACTAGTGCAAAAAATCTTAATCAACCATTATAAATAGCTATAAGATTCAATTTAGTGTAAAAATAGTGTAGTAAAATAATTTTGGTGTCACAATATAGAGAATGGCATGATTTCCCATTATATATATGGTGCAAAAAATGGGAGATGATAAGATGTGCCACACAACATGCCCCCAATCTTATAACAAAGTAAACTAAGTCATATAATCTAAGAAATCTAAATTCTAAGTAAAAATGTTATGTTTATGTGGAATTGAACTATGTGCTTGCCCCTTTATAATAACCTATTTATAAACTAAGCTAATATTGCATTATATGTGAACATACACCTTGTCATACCCCATTTCTATCAATAATTTGTTAAAACTGTGTAAACCTTTGTGTAACATTGATAAAATATTGTAGTATACCATGATAACCTCTATCAATCTAAAACCATGATCTTGTCTAAATATATAAATCTAATCCAAATCTAAGATGAACGAAGAAAACCTGAGTTAACTATATCAAAAATTTATGAATCATTATGTCATACTATGCATATTTTTTATAAGTTGTGATATTTTGATTAAAAAAATTATAAACTACATCAAATTGAATTACAACTAATGGTGTATCAAGTGAATCAAATTATGATTTGATTCAAAATATGGTTTATAGTTAGTATGTACTAAGTGAACTATCTTCTATGTATTTTAGTTAGTATAAATAGTGCCTATGCATGTGCTACATTTTGGTGAGAAGGATGAAATGAGTGTAAGGAGTTTGAAATAAGGAGAATAACTAATATAGTGATAGTTAGGATTTGAGTTTTTTATTACAAGATTCTTAAGATTGAGTTTTGATTATTGGTAATAGATTAAATTTGAACTATTAATCATATGGGATCCCATATTAATAATGGAATTGTTAATAAGATTTTAGTACGTGTTTTTTTTTAAAATAAAAAGTTGAGTACAAGAGTGAGACTTGTACCATATGAAATACATCATGATTATGTTTTGCATGGAATAAATTATTATAGAATCAGATATATGGCTTTCAAGGTATTGAACTTTTAATCTTTAGGTGATATAGATTTAATAGTGTAAGGATAATACCTTAATATTATGGCATAGGTGTAAAATACATATTTAATTTTTAAATTGAAAACTTACTAATTAATTTGGGAATTAAAAATTTCAAACTAAATATCTAAGTTTCCAACATGCCTCAAAAGAGATCAACTTCATGTACCTAGTTCAAGGAGTTTAAATCCCTAATTCAAGCTAGGAAGGATTTTATATCGATAAGTAATTAAGATACCTCTTAGTTTTTATTGTAAAAAATGCATTTATACCAATTTTGTGTATTTTAGTTGATTATAGATGGTATTTTAACATTTTTACAACCCTATCCATATTTGAGTGCTCCTCTCTAGACTTAGTGCATTATTTTCTGAGTGACAACATTATTGTTCAACACTACTAAAATGAATAGTGAGCTAGTGCCAAACTATTTATATGTGCTAAAACATTATGTTGTGTTTGTACATTAAAAATTTATGGATTGTGATTTGATTGATTTCTAATTTTTGGTTCTAGTATCTACCTTATGTAAAATGATATGTGATGTATGGAGTTTTATGGACACTATGTGTGGAATTCCTCTATTATGTGAATAAAGGTCCATTGTTCAGAGGGATAGACTTAGATATGTAGGTTGTCTACATATCATGCCATATTATGTATATGCTATAATCCCATTAGTTAAGTAGTGTGATGTAGATACATGCATATTATGGTAACTAATGGGTGAGATGAAATTTATACTAGAAGATGTCTGGAGGATATTGCATTTGTTGATTGTTGGTAGGAGTGTGGTACTTTAAGATGCTATGATGCTTGACCCCAAGGATCATGCTCATTACTATCTAGTTGGGGTACACTATGGATGATGACATAAAATTTATTTTGATGTAATATTATCTTTGATTGTGTTATCTGATGTTTTATGTGTAAAAAATTTCTTGGTGGTTCTATTAGATTCATTTATAGTAGTGGATGATGGTGGTATATCTATATCGTATAGGATGCACATTATCATCTAAGATATAGAGGATCATGGGACTATGTGCTCATAGTATAAGACTATGATTTTTCACACATGTTGTGATATTTATATATTTATACATGAGGCATTCAGTAGTGACATTTGTTTGGCCACATTATTACATTACTAGGCCTATGAGCACATATCAATTATTTAACTGGTTGGGATGTTGCTTGGTGATGAAGCACATCCAAAAGTGTTTTTTATGATATGGACAAGTGAAAATTAGGTATGATATATATGATTATAGGATATGTGAGAGATAAAAGTACCATGTGTTATAGATAAATACTAGATGAGTTGATGACTAAGAATATTGTGTGGAGTCTTTATATAGGATTTTTTGGATGGATAGAGGATGGGACACAACTTTGCTAGATCCATGTGAGTTTCTCATTAATGATTTGTGGCCAAATGTGTTTTATAATTTTTATCATAAGATGGGGATACAATAATATGTGGCCCCAACTTCATGGGAATGGGATTAGAGGGTACCAATTTTAGTGAGACCAGGGGATAGGGTAGACCATCTATGATGAATATTAGCTCCCATTCTAGTAGATGAAAGGGGTATTATGATATATATCCTAAATTTAGAAAAAAATTGGATGTAAGTATGCATACATAGCATGGTGAAGACAACATATATGGGCCCCATTGTCTTCAGGTGGCATTATAGTTGGTGATGATATACTATATCTAGAGCCTATCAATGTAGTTAGAGATATGGATTTTTTTGAACTGGTTTTGTTACATATACACTTTTTTTTAATTATTTATTGATTAATGGTTAATTATTGTTTATTTTATTTCTATGAAAGTGATGAAGATTATTATGTGATGACTATAGAGTTTACACTATGTGATATGACATGGCATGTTCCTAATGATTTCATAGATGGCATTTGATCGATCAGGCTATGATAATTTACAGTGTTCTTATGCATCTTTTTTATCAATCTATGATTGATACTATGACATACATCTAAGTCGGGATATAGAGAGATGAGATAAGAGTTGAGGTGGGGAGGGTATAGATGCCCCCACCTAATCTGATGGTTGGTCTAGGTCCTAAGCTATTATATGAATATGTATGATTGAGCATGTTGATCTTAGGAACAACTAGCTTTTTATGAGGGTGGAGAGAGGATATATAGGTCATGTTCCATTATATAAGGTGATCATGGGGATTTTAGTTCTAGGTCACTTATGTTAGGTGATATAGATGATGTTGATGTGTGTTAGGAGGCTCATGTGGACCATAATCCTATCATAGAGTGATGTACTAAATATATCATTGTATAAACTATTGATATATGTATATGAGCCATTTTTTTTAGATTATAACATGTTATGATTTATTTGAATTTGACACTTTGTACTTTTTTCAAAATTTATATTTCTATTAGTATTAGAATTTTAGTCATATATCATTCAACAAGTCTATTTGTAAATTATGTAGAAATTATCTTAACTCAAAAGTCCACCTTGAAAATAATAACAATTATGAACCATATTGATCATGTTATATAACTAAATGACTATAATCTAGTTGTGTTACTACTCTATTCATATTGGTAGTAAGAATATGTGTACTACCTATTATAAAAAGTTGTATTAGTCATATCACAATTTATAGTGACCTATTATACTTTCATTTCATGGAAATACTATTATAAGTTTTCTTATTTTTTAATATTGGTTTACATTTATATTTAATATGTGGCACAATGGATATATCATGATGTTGTTCCCTAGATGTAGTTATAACAACTATCTACTAACAACATTTGCATTCATGAAATGATTTTTATTTGAAAATACATTACTCCTTCCACTTTTCTTCACTCACAATACCCTTTCAAAGAGGGTAAAAATGTATGCACCTAAATCTACTCATTTTAATAATCATATTAAACTTTTTAATTTGGACAAAAACCATAACCTTAATCAATTAACTAATATCCTAATTTCCTACACAATATTACCTACACCCCATAAACATTTCCATACCCTTATAACCAATTAATTACCCAATTAACCTACTAAATATCCTACTTATCCACTAATCTAACCACTATCCCACTTGCAAATTTAAAATGCCTATTTATTCAACTAACGCCTAGATACCCTACCACCCTAGCCTCTCTTGCATCCCTAAGAATATTAAACCTCATTAATTCCTATCTAATCCCCCATTATCCCATAAACTAATCAATAAATCTCTATAAATAGGGAATCTCCTCTAAGATTATAGAAGTCTCTAAACTAGATACTTCTAAATAATTTAAAATTCCCTAAAAATCTCCTCTACCATCGTATAAAATCCATGTTTGGGCCATGCCCAAACTAACTTGTAAATAAATAAGCCCTCATTATAATCTCATAATCAACTATTATTAATCATCCTCACACTCTTGTCAAACCATTAAACAATCTAATGAAGTCATTGGAATCACTTTGAAGCTCAAAACAAGCAATCCACACTCAATCAAATTTGGCATTCAAATTCGCTTGAAGATATTAGAGAAAAGTTGTAAGGGATAAAATGATGGTAAGAATCCATGTTGGTTTATTAATAAGAATGTCATGGGATAACTCAATCATGGTATAATGTGTTCTAGTAGAATGAGGAAAAATATGGATCTATTCTTAGTAAATGTAATAACACCTCTATCAATGTATGATTAAATCTTGCCTCTGAGTGCATAACAATCATTATCCTAATGACTATTTATGTGATGATAGTTATAGTAATGTCATATTTTTTTCCAATTAATGAAATGGATGGTAATTATTGGTAAGAAGATAAATAAACATCTAATTCAATAATTTTCTAATAATAACATGAGGTCTATCTTTGCATGTATCAAATTGAATGGGTTGTTTCCTAGCATATTATGCTTTAGTTACTCTAGGAATTGATTTGTAGACTAGCTCTTTTCCTTTATGAAACACCTTAATCTATGGTCACTGTGGAAACATAGGACATGGTGGATCCTTTTCTTGAATCAAATTAGATGATTCAACTTGTACCAACTCAAGATCAAAATCTACCTTTATATTTAGTTGCACGAGTCTAATTAATTTTCCAATGTGATAGTCACATTACAAATATGCTATAATTGCTTATACATGTGAAATGAAAATTATTCAATAATAGTGAAATGATACCTTTAAAAAAAAATTCCTATGTCTCCAAGTTTTTTGATTGATAGATTAATTATTTCATACATGCTTTAAACCCTAATAAATAATCATAAATTGGCTTTAACTTTCCTTGATTTAATGATAGTAACTACTCATATGAAATTTTAGGTCCTTTAATTATGAAAGAATGCATAATGAATATTTATTCAAACTAGAAATATGTATGTTGAAATCCACTGGGGAGTGGATTATGAAACCAATTTAGTGCATCAACCTCTAGTTTATTGATGTAAATAGGGATCATCATTTCCATTGAACTTAGAAAATGTCGGCAGTTTTAAATCATGAGGTAATGGTACATGAAATATTTTATGTAGTATGGGGTTTCCATGGATAACATCAAAATCAACCCAAGAGTGGTAAGCTTTACTTTCCAATTTAATTTCATGTACTTTATGTTGTAAATAACCCACAACATGCATTAAAGAGATGATCCCTTGTGGAAGGATATTATTATCTTGGAGTGGTTTATTTAATACTTGCATTTTATTGTTAATTGTGCCCATTAGTACACTATTTCACTTAATATCAATATTTTTATGAATATGTTATTCCTTAGGAATGGTATGTTTGGAATATTTATTGATATTTAGTAGATCATATTTATTCAAACTAGAAATATGTATGTTGAAATCCACTGGGGAGTGGATTATGAAACCAATTTAGTGCATCAACCTCTAGTTTATTGATGTAAATAGGGATCATCATTTCCATTGAACTTAGAAAATGTCGGCAGTTTTAAATCATGAGGTAATGGTACATGAAATATTTTATGTAGTATGGGGTTTCCATGGATAACATCAAAATCAACCCAAGAGTGGTAAGCTTTACTTTCCAATTTAATTTCATGTACTTTATGTTGTAAATAACCCACAACATGCATTAAAGAGATGATCCCTTGTGGAAGGATATTATTATCTTGGAGTGGTTTATTTAATACTTGCATTTTATTGTTAATTGTGCCCATTAGTACACTATTTCACTTAATATCAATATTTTTATGAATATGTTATTCCTTAGGAATGGTATGTTTGGAATATTTATTGATATTTAGTAGATCAATAGTTTGTAAAGGCATAGAACATTCTATTGAAATAGAAAGAATAACACTATTATTTTTGTTACTAGAATCTACATAATCACCTAATTTATCTTTCAAAATAAAATTTGAACATAATTATGATTTGGAATAACATTGTCACTAATCAGACTATCATTTGACTTTTCAAGTAACAAATAATCATTATAAACATGAGGGGTGGTTAGAGAGGAAATAATACTAGATTTAGTAGAAACATTTTCCTCATAATTATATGTATAATACTCATTATCATTCCAATTTTCATCATGATCATAATATTTTTCACTTTTATAATCAACAATTGAAATAATCACATTTTCATGTTGACTATAAGGTGTAAGGTATGTATGTGTACTTGTAATTTCATTCAAGGACTCATCAGATGAAAAAGGAATGTAATTTGTGCTTTCATTATCAACATTCTTAATTGAAACATCCTTTTGTGCATAAAATGTAAATAAAGGAGGAATATTTACATTTTATACTTATTGAAAGCATCATCACATGCATTATAACTATTTATTTAATTTAAATATTATTTTTTAAGTAAAAGGAGAAAGGAGGATAAATAATTATATTTTCTACCTTGTTCAAAACATCATTATTTTCATTTTTCATTTCAAAAGAGAAGGGAATATAATATGCATTCTCACTTTATTTTTTATTTTTTAAAAAGATAAGGGAATATAATATTCATTATCACTTATACTTTAGATAGATCATTATAATAAGATAAAGGAACATTGTTGTGACTATGACATTTAGATGCACAAATGTCATTCTTAGTTTTATACAGTGCAATCTTTAAAATATAATTACAATGTAGGAGTGTTATCAAATAAGTCATCAATAATAATAGGATCCTTTGGGACTATAGCATTGATTTATTCCACTTGGTTTGGTAAATATATAATGGAAGGAATAGGCTAAGAGCATGCATTTACACTATCTTCCTCATCACTTGGAACATTAAAATATTCATCATAAGCGTCATAGAAATAATAATCCTCACAATAATTATGAATATAATCATTTTTATATGTATATAACACAAAATTTTGGTAATTTATCCATTATTTATTGTAATTATAAGGAATGCCTATAAATTCATCAATCGGATGAGGGGGAAGATATTATTTCTTATTCATTTTAAATTCTCCAAAAACTTAAATGAAAATAAGAGGAGAAAGAAAGAGGAATGCTAATATACAATCCAACATAAGAGGGAAAACATAATTAATGTTACCACATATTCCCACATAAGATCAAAATCAAATTTTGATTTGAAACCCTAGGGGTGAAAACTTTTGATGGAAAAACTTGGGGTTATAATCTAGGATTTGGCTATGTTTGATAAATAAAATCAGTTTACCAATATGTTTTATCTATTTTGATATTACAAAAGAGTAAAATGGATCATTAAATAAATATTCAACCATAAATTCTACTTGCAAACATATGATATTAAGAAACTAGGGTTTTGATTAAAAATGCAAATAGATGAACAAACTTATCTTTTTTGGGCTCATAAAGCTATATCTGACTACTTTTTCTTTGATTATGAATGTGGCACTGTTATATATGACTATTCAAATTTTGTTGTCTTGGGACAATAATGGGGGATTTGGATAGTAGAACATTGTATTGTTATCTAGATATGGAGCTTTTATCTAGGCTCCTCTTATGACAAACTACAAACTAAGATTCTTTGTGGATCTTCCTATATGTGCACTTTATCCTAGTATAGATATGATATTTTGAGATTCAATCTATGTTTTTAAATATTCCTATAAAAACCCTAATAAAATCTTTCACACAAAATAGATATAGATCAAATGTAAAATAGGGAAAAAATGGGTAAGTGGGAATGGTTGAGTTAGCCTTAGAACCCTTGTGAACTAAGAGCTACCTACATATCCTTAAAATATGGACCTCATGTCAATGTATTGGCCCCTATAATGTGTGTGTGTGTGTGAGAGAGAGAGAGAGAGAGTGAGAGAGGGAGAGGGAGAGTGAGAGGGAGAGGGAGAGATGGAGAGAGTAAATCGTGTGTGTGTGTGTGTGTGTGTGTGTGCGCGCGCGCGTGCACGCGTGCACATCCGTGTGTGCACACGCGCGCGTGCATGCGTGTTATCTTCACCTAAGCTCTCCTCTTGGTAAAACACACAATCTAGGTGTGATATGTATAAACTTCAAATAAATTTAGATGTTGATCTTGATGTAGTATGATTTTATTTATTATGTTAATGCCAAAGTGATAAGTGAGAGATGTAAAATGCCTTACGGAACCCTTTAAATAGAATACTCATAATTTTCAATTTTAAAAACCTATTTTTGCACCAACCAACTCAAAAAATGGTAAAATGCTCATAAAAAGATACCTAAAGGAAACTTGCGTTGAAAAGAGATATGAAATATATAGTGGACAATAATGGTGGAATCAGACTAGAGAATAGTGCACTCTTATCTAATCAAGGTGCTCCTATCTAGAGACCATAAAATCAAATAATGAAATATAAGTAATATATGAATCCTTGTTACTCAAATAAGGATTGGCATGGAAGACTAAAAATTCAAAAAAATAGTGAAATCAACATGAAAGAGTGATAAAAAAGACATAGGACTAGGACAACACACATGACTAGAAAACTAATTCAACATCAGTAACTTATAAATACAAAATCCACCAAACACATTATTATTATTTTTCTTGACTAAAAAGGGGTGTATACACTTTAAACACTAGATAATTTCAAACCTTACTTATATAGGTGCTTTAGACTTGGATAGGACCTTTTCCTTATGATTGGTTTCTGATTTATGAGTATTAGGGTAGTCCATCTCAAGTACAAGTGATAAAATTAATGAATAATAGATATGGAATGGGATTAGACCTATCATGTATAAACAGATGAATGTTTGAGAAAATTATCAAGACATTGACATGTTTTGAATGTACGATCCAACCCATAAAGGTGATTTAAATTTTTAAAATGATTACTGCTTAGTGCGTAAATGAGTCTAGTGAAGGTGGAAATTTTCAAAATTTTGAATTCATTTTTATATTACTTGAGACATCTAAACATATATTAAAAATTATGTGCTAATTATGATATAGTCTAATTATGATAACAAACATGTTAGGCACAAACTAGGGAATTATTGTAAGTGACTAATAGTAAACTAGGAAAGTTGATATAATAAATTACAAGTGGATAGGAAATAAGAGTGTAAAAGATCCATATGTGTATGCACAAGTCATGTGAGGTATAGATAGGTCAAAAATTGACATGTCCAAGTGTCTAATACCAAAATTTAGTGTTTATACTTTGTAATGGAACAATGAGATAAAATGTTGTGCTAGGTACCATTTATCTTAGTTTTGTTTGATTCATTTTTATATTATTTTTGAAAAAAAAAATATCTAAGTTTTATTTTTTACTTATCATGAATTTTTAACAATCTAAATAATGTATTAAAATCATAAAATGTAATACACTTTAAAAATTGTATTTATCATGAAATGTCTATTTGACAGGTCAGCCTACCTAGGTGTACACATTCATGAGTGGATTATCACATAGGTTTCACTTTGGAAAAATTAAATGTTGAAAAATATTTAAAATATTTCAATGTATTAGTGAACAAATAAATCCACATAAAAACAAGTGTTAATATTTAGATAGGGTACATGGTATAAAAATTAATGCACTTCATAAATTAAGAATGACTACTAATTTAATGATATTAAAATTTGGAATCAACTTGGGATATCAATGTAAAAATATTATGGTAATAACTATGGTAACCATCCAATTTTTCTTAGTGTTAACCTAGTTATATTTGTTCAAGTGTATGATTTAGCCTTGTGACTATAAAAAATACAAGAGAAACATAAGAGAAAGAGAGGAAGGAATTTATGGAAATGCTAGAGGTGGTGTAAAGAGCTCTTAAATATGTTTCAAAAGGACATCCTTAGTTTTTATAAATACATTTAGGTTTTTGGACATCACATTTATTATGATGGTGTATTGGTTTTTTTAATTTGATGTGTTAGGGCACACATATATCAAGGATTTCATAGCCACAATAACTAAAAAATACCTAATTTTTTCATGATTTTTTTTTTTTTTTTCAAAAATCCAATTTTTGTAGGACATTGATAAAGGTGAAATAATTGGGTTGAACACATGTTTGTTAAAAATTAAATGTGTGGTTCTGTTGATTGACTCAATAAATACAAAAATAGTCAATCTCCTCATTGTCAAAGAATTATATCTAACTTTGACTATTACATTTATTTCATCAAATAAGTATATTTTAACAAGTTAATATACACTTGCATGGTGATTTTTCTAAATATTATCCAATGGAATTATGCATGTCATCTAAGATTTTCTAAGATATTATAAAAAATTATATGGGTCCATTCTTAAACTTATCTATGTTTTTTAAATTAGTATAAAGTTTAATTTTATTTGATCTTAAGGTTATGTGGGTTTTAAGTAGTTAATTTGTCTTTATTTCTAAAAAATTGTTTAAAAAGTCAAGCTATATATTTTTAAAAAATAAAAAAATATAACTCTATAAAAATAAAATATATTTATAATAGTGTACCTTTTAAGTTGTAAATTCATTTCTTCCTAAATATAAAGTCAATCCTTGAAAATTTAATAAGTTGTATCTAGTATTATTTTGAATTATCTTGTAAAACATTATAAATCTTTTATCTATATATTTTTATATTTCATTATTTTAGTGTGGTTTTAGGAATTACATTTGCATATGATTTTGTATTTAATTCCATATATATTAAATGGGGAGACTATTTTGAGTATAATTTTACCACCATGTATAAAAATATATATGAATAATTTTGATAAAAGGTTTTCCTGAATATTTATGGTTTGTGAGATTATTTTCCATAGCAAAGAGATAAAATGACTTATTTTTACATGGGTCAATTTCCAATCATACGTAACACCCATAAAAGTATTTTTTATTGAGTGGGAGGATATTTGTGTAAAAAAAAATACTATATTAAAATTATCATTGCATTTCATGCAAAGTTTGTGGTCCATAGGACTATCATTTTCAATATGGCTCAATGAGTCAAGTCCAAATGAGGTTGGAATACCATAAGATATTAGAGGATAATTACTAATCTTGAGTTCCTTTTTTTTATAGGCATCCACTTTTGATCAGAGCTCCAACCAGTCTAGGATGCAATCGGAGGCCCATATCCCCAAGTGATCATCTATCACATTACTAGATATACCAACAATAGCCACAACTAACTTGATAATACCAATAATAGCCACAACCGACCCAAGAATACCATTGAATGGTCATAATCAGTTGAATAATGCTAGTGAATATCCACAACTAACCTAAGAATACTAATAACATCCATAACCAACCCAAGAATACCAATGATTGGCCATAATTGACCCTAGAATACCAATGAACAACCACAATTAGCCCCAGAATACCAATAATGGTCACAACCAACTCGATAATACTAATGATGGCCAAATATAGCTTCAAATAATGTAGTGAGATTTAAACCTAGTTGGAGCTTGTGATAACCAAGCCACTTTACCAACTCACCCACATCTCATTGGTACAATATTGAGTTTATTACTAACACTAATATTGTTATATTAATTTAGTGGTAGTCAAAAAATAAAATGATAATTCCACATATGGTGAATAGTAGAAGTGATGACCATACTTATTGTGGTTATCAATGATGTTGGATAAAAATGAGACATTCATGGAGGTTTTTAATACCCCATAATAAAGCATAATGGTAGCCTAATCCCATTATTATCAATTTGTTATCGCTCAACAAGGCCTAGTCTAGCTAGAGGAGTAGTGGCTTATGTGTGGCCAATCTCACCTAAGAATGTAGTGTGGTTAGTAACACTATAGATGTTATTATGCATAGTGAGGAATGTCCCTATTCACACACATATGGTAGTATGGACTAGAGTGTGTGTCCCAATCCATTAATTGTTGGTTTTTTTTGTTGAATTTTTTTTTGCCTAATTCAAAAATTATCGATGAGTGAGGCCATTCCTAATCAATATATGTAGTGATTCCACTACCATAATGAGTATATTTATAAGTATGTTGAATTACGTGTGTCTCCTAATTCACATGTGGTCATGTACTATATCCCATATTTATACCATAAATAATATGGTGTGAATTATAACATATAGCATATATTATAGATGGGTTTAATTATTAATTAAACTTATCTAAATTTTTTGGGTTAGATATGAGGCTAAGTGATTATTGTTTTCCAAATTTAGATTTATTAAAATTAAAATTTTATCTCCCACATGTGATATTTTACCTACAAAATACCTTTTTAAAATTCAAAACCTATAATTATCCCCCAAAAATCAAAACCTTATTAGAAGAATATGATCATTATTATGAGCTTTACATGTATGAAAAACATGATAGGATTGATTCTTCCATCTTCCCTTTCTTTGTGTTCTAGGTCATAAAACTTGGTCTCCCTTTACAAAATTTTATCCTTGTAAGCCATCCTTAAAAATCCTAGTTTATTAAAAGAAATTACCTCTTAAAAATGTTTCAAAAATCATCCTTTTACTCTCATAATTTTCCTCCTCTCCATTTCTTTTTGCAGTTGTAGGGACTCCTTCCAATTCTGATCTTGATTGGAATTTTGTTGGGTCTTATTTTTAACCTCGGTTTTTTCATGAGCCATAAGGTTTTAGTCTTTTTGGTTTTCTTGGTTGGTACATGCATGGCTCGATTATTATTTATATTTTGGTTAGGCATACTCTTTGAGCATGCTGAAGTGGCCAAGCGAAGTGTGAGCCCTGAGTGATTTTGGAAGAAGAGATAACCCTACCTCCTTGGGTCTTGTCCAAATGTAGCATCTCTCCTGATATGTCTTCCATAAAAAATGTACTCTTATTACAAGTTATATCATGAGTAAACCTATAAATAAATGTAATTCTTGTGAAAAACTACAAAGGATTACCAAAAATATTATAACTCTTTTATAATTTTTCTCTCAAGCCATCTTGTAAATATATTTCGATCCATGCAATTAAGAAAATAAAATAATGTGTCACATGTATTAGATTCTCCTAAAAACTCTATTTTTAATCTACTTTTAATGATTGTAAATAATTTTATAATTTAGTGAAATAATTTAAAGGATCAAATGAATCGAAAACCCATTACAATGTATAAAATATTATGTAAACATGATGGGCACAAAAATAGTGACAAAGGTGGCATAACTACAACTTTTCTTTTCTTTTTTTGATATGCCTGAAGCCATTACATGGAATCACTGAAATACATAAAATGTCAGCATCTTTTCCCATATTTCATAAATAAACATATAGTATATTTATATTTTTGATTAAGTATATATATAAATTAGTGAGCTCCTTTGGCTAAGAAACCATGAATAAGGGGCATCCACACCATCAAAATCACCCAGGGCATAATCTTGGCCTTAACTATTTGACTCTTAATGTCAGGTATATAGATGGATTTTTACCTTAGTGGATGGATATAAGCAACCATAATCCTCATTAGTTAGACTAAAACCCTTTCTATTTCAACTTAATTTTTATGCACATATCATTAATGGCATGTGTTTAACCATTTTCCCTCCACATAAATAAATTCCTTCATTCCATATACATTTTCACTACATTATCCACTCAATATCCCTCCAAAATATCTTTTCCTCCACCCTCCTCATTTCCCATGATTTTTTTAGGTCATTTTTTGGAACCCAACTTTGTCTAAGTATCAAAGTGTACACTTTTGAAGATGGAGTGGCACAAAGTATGCACACATTTTGAAGATAGTGTAAGAGAATAAGTCCAACAATGTGAAATGGAGTGTGATATTGAGGTAATGTATATGTTCCTATAGACCCAAGGGCACCCTATATGATATTAACTAAGTGATGGAGTGTTAGTATGGTGATGCATTGGTCAACATGGAAAAATGAGTGCTAAGATTGGGAAGGAGGTTATGCAAAACATGGAGTGTGAAAAAATAAATTACAGGCCACCCTGGAAAAACAAGTCCATCAGAGAATAACATTAAAACACAATAGTTTTGGAGTGAATTTATAATAGTGGCATAAATATAGGGAGTTATTACAAATAAGACATTTAATGTAAGCAATTACAATTTCTGATTACAGAAATTTTTTGCACACTTTGTGGGCATAAATTTAAGTAATGTAACTACAAGTTGGTGCTTTGAGTTATACAAAATCCCCTCTTTCCTTACTCTTGAGATCATAAAATAGAGTTATTAGAGTTATGCTATAAAAATTACAAGCTATTTTTACATGGTGAAATTACATGAAGTTATATACTATTCTATGAACTTGAATGAATAAATGTATACCTTTATTTAGTGATTATGTACTTTCATAATATTTTTATGTTAATGTTTTTTTTTCCTAGTATAGAAATTGTTTGTGAATATCCATATTTTTTTAAGTGATATGGTGTCATCTTATGATTAATTTATAATATATATTTACACTTGGAATAATAAAATTAGTGGTATGCACTCATATAGTTTTGAGTAATATAGATGATCTGACTAATATCTTTGTGTAACTAACCCAATTATGACTTGACATATTATATTTATTCCTTGGATAAGAAAACTATCCTTTCACAGATATACCACTATGGTGAAATATCTAATGTTTGGGTAAGTGATAGTAGTGTAAAAATCATGGAGTGCACAAAAATCCCCAACATTTTACTTTTTTTCCTGAGAGAATTTGAATGGTTTATTGAAATGGTGAGTTTAGATGATATATAAAGTTTTATTGGAGAATATTGAATAGTGGATAAAAGACCTATCATATGAATTTGTGCTACATTATTATATCCTTGGAAATTAGTCACCCAAAGAGTGGGTAGAGAGAATTTGTATGATCTTTTTTATGAAATCTTCTTTTATAGATTTCCAGGACACCTACACACATGAATAGATTCATATGTAATGGTAAAGTATAGAAACTATGTATGCAATAAACATTGGATAAATGAGAATATTTAGTATTTATAAATAGCTAATACCTTGTGGATAAGAGTAGTTGATGTGTGGTGGTGAGGTACCTTGAATAGTTATATTTTAATAATTCCTATCTAGAATAAATTAAACATTGTTTTTTTCATGAATTAAGGGGTTCATACATAACCCATTTGACATTAAAGATTAATAAATTAATAGTAAACTTTGGGATAAATAAATTCCCTATGGTTGGCTACATTTTCTTTGCACATGAGATAAGTGGAGGGAAGAAAGTAAAATGTGGACACAATTCACATGTATTGGTAAGGAGGGAGATAAAAAATCCTTCATAATGGACAACCTAAATACTTGTGAACTCAAACAACATAAGAATGATGAGATTATGAAAAAAGTGATTTCCATCAAGGAACTTAAAGAGAGGGAAGAGGTGAATTTTGGAGATGCCATTAGGACTTGTGCATAATGATATGGCATGTGGATAGATCTTGTGTTAAGGAGATACGCTCTCTTGAAATTGAAGCACATGCTAGTGAGTAATATTTTTTTGGGAAGAGGCCTCTAAATAATTTTTTACCCCTAAAATCTCATAGAACAATGTAGAAGAGGAAGGACCCACCCAAGGTTTTATTGAAATGCAAGGCCATGCATTTATTAAAGAGATAAAACTAAGTGAAGTTTGTGTTTATTTATCTCTAATTAGTGAGTTTAGGAAAAAAGAGGGAGAAAAGAGTATTCTATAATAAAGAGTAACTTATAATTTTTTGGCACCAGTGTTGACTAAACCCATGAAAATAAAGATCTTAGCTATGTTGGGAATATACACTCCCATAAAATTAGTAATGCCTCAAGTGGAACAATATCTATTGGAGACACAACAACAAAATAAGACACCAATGTAACTATGACATAATGTAGAGCTAATATAGATGCCGAATGTTAGAATATTTAATGTCGAAGTGAGCTAGTTTAGACCCTTAGCACACTTTGGTGTTTAAGTAAATAATAATAATAATTTTTTAATTATTAAAATTAAGTGAAATTCTCATGTAAATAAATAATAAAATATAAATTTTTTATTACTTTATTAAATTAATTAAATGATTCTCGAGATGGTTGGACCCTCCCTTCATACACATTATAAATAGGGGTTTACCCCTATTGTAAAATACACTCATTGAATTTGATATTTGTGTGTGGAAAATATTTACAAAGGTTTTGTGAAGGATTATGTAAAGAAGTGGGAAGTTGAATATTATATGTTGGTGTTAATTATTTATCAATTATATGAATATCACCATTTATGGGGTTTTTTACCTTTCAAAAATTATCCCACATAATTTCCTATGTTATGTGTTCATTGATCTAGTTGTGTATGCTTTGCTAATTATTCTATATCTTAGATATCTTGTGTATGTTAATTACATGTATTACTTCATGGAATCAGAACCTAAGGGAGTGTAGAGGATTAGAAATCTTGGCAAGAAATTATATTGAATTATACTTGAATGATCTAGAATCTATATCAAGTATATTCCCTTCATATTTTAGATCCATATCTATATTAACATCAAAACTAGATATATACCTTATTTTCATTATCATTGTAATATATAGCAGAGTTTTACTTTCCATTTTGATCATATCTTAGCATAATACATTTATACACATACACACAAGTCAAATAGAAGTGTCAACACAACTATCTAGGTTTACACAAGTGTTCATGGATACATGAGTACAATTTCCAAAATCAAGTGAATGATCTAGAATCCATATCTATATTAACATCAAAACTAGATATGTACCTTATTTTCATTATCATTGTAATATATATCATAGTTGTACTTTATATTATAATCATATCTCATCATAATACATTTATACACATACATCCCAGTCAAATAGAAGTGTCAGCACAACTATCTAGGTTTACACAAGTGTTCATGGATACATAAGTACAATTTCTAAAATCAAGTGAATGATCTAGAATCCATATTAAGTCTATTCCCCTCATATTTTAGATCCATATCTATATTAACATCAAAACCAAATATGTACCTTAATTTAATTATCATTGTATTTTTTTACTTTATATTATTTAATATATGTTACATACATTTGTTTATGTCATGGAACCCATATATTGAATTACGTCTAGAGATACTAAGTTTGTAAGTGTGGAAGTCATGTTTTTATGTCATTCCTCCACTGAAATCTATAAATAATGAGAAGGTGTATAAGTGTGGAAGCCATGACTTTGTGACATGCCCCCACTAAAATATGGAAAGAATGAAAATGTAGAGATCATTCTTATATGACATTCCATAACTAATATTAACCTCTTTTTGAGGTGACGGAAATAGAATTTAGTAGGTACCTTACCTCAAAAGGATAAGGTAGCTATATAATATGTAGATTTATCTATATATCATCAATAGGTGATTAAAATTGAAATGCTCATTGTCTTAATTTTAATTTGAATGTTTTTTAATCATCCAACCTTTATATGAAGAAATGTTGAAAAATATATTTAAATTTCCATTTAAGAGAGTAAATTAAGTACAATGTCACTAAAAAATATGTTAAATAAAATAATATTTTTTATATTTTAACAGATAATATTTTGGAGTCTTTTTAAAACATAGAGAAAAATTGTAAGTTTAAATATTTTAATAAAGAAAAAAATATAAATGACAAAGAAGACCAAGAATCCCCCAACAAAATTTCAATTTTATATATTATATAAAATAAACTAATGTATTATTTTTCTATACGAAGACACTAAAATGGCCCCTTAGTTTTTATTTTACATTATTCAATATATGATATGTACATTTGTTTATGCTCATCGGTGGAGTTGAATATGATAATGTAGTATTATTTTTCTACATGAAGACACTAAGATGTTCCCTTAGCTTTTATTTTACATTATTCAATATATGTTACGTACATTTGTTTATGTATGAATGAATGGTCCAAATTTGGCTTTATTAAATCATTATGGCAACTTTCAAAGCTTGAAACCCCTTTCATGCATCCCAATGCAATCTCAATGTTAGTCCTTTTATCATCTAGTATTGATGCCAAGACCATCTGTATGATCTTGACATGTTTATTTTTGCCATCTTTTAAATCAGACAAGCTTGTTCATGTCTTTTGCCTTTCTCATTTCTAGTCAATAGAAATCAATCATGCATGTTAATTGTGCTAGAGTTTGAATTCAAATCATATCTATAAATAGACAAGTGATTAGATTCACACAATCCTCATGAAATTACCTAATCCTTGAAAAAAATTTGTAGAGAGCACCCTTAGTTTATTTTATATAATATATAAACTTGAAATTTTGTTGGGGGATTCTTGGTCTTCTTTGTCATTTAGATTTTTTTCTTTATTAAAATATTTAAACTTGCAATTTTTCTCTATGTTTAAAAAGACTACAAAATAGAAATATGTTAAAATGTAAAAA